>AUWJ02000633.1:0-11632 GCA_000468175.2 Phytophthora cryptogea
TTATAACCGGACGAAACTCAGTTTTAACTGCGAAACTCGGTTATAACAGCTGTCGAAACACACTCTATTTCCAAGTACGTCACCATGGTGAGGCGTTTAATGAGTCGGCGTGGAGGGAGCGCCAGTCAGCCGCAAGTGACGCCCTACCAGCAGCTCGAGGTAACGCATTGTGTGCTAAAGTGTACTCTGCATTGAAGTTGAGTGCAATCTGTCTGACCTATTGCTTGTGTGTCACTGTCGGGTTTAAGCTGGACGATGGATGGCGGGAGTGGGAAAACACTAAGCAGGAACTCGTTCTGGCGAAAAGGCAACTCGCAGAAAAGGTTTTGGGCGTTTTGTATAGTGGATGATGCGTAGACTGAGCTAACGTGAGAGTATTTGGTTACGCTAGGACGCTTTGATTGTTCAATTGAAGACGGGGACTCGGAGACTGCAGGAAACTCTGCGTAAGAAGGACAAAGACGTAAGACACTCACTTGTCTTGGATGCAATGGTCTTGACGTATATCTGATTCTATTGCGCTACTGCGGCGCGATCTTTTGGAGTAGTTGCATGCCGCTTTTGCGATCCTGAGATCACCACAAGAAGCAAAAACCACTAAAACCCGCAAGCAGGAGCTTATTGACCGTCTTGTATCTGAATGTATGCAACGGGTATGTTTGCGTGGCGCCTACAGTTGGTTGTGGCTATTAGTTGTTGGTGACACTTTATGGGTACTGTCGTATCGTTGGTTAGATAGGCTGTGACCGCTGAAACTCTGGCTGAAGAGCGGAAACGGGAACTTGACCGGTTAAAGTACAGCAGGTACGAGAGTAAAATACTGCTGCATCTTGTGGAGCTAACTCACGTGCGTGATAGCAAATTTCTTCGCTTTCAGGAACTGGAGGTCGAGATTGAGGAATGTCATACGGAAATTGAGCGTCTTCGAGCCAAGATTGCGACGACCGCACCTTCACCGATTGTTGCAGGGAAACTGAGAGTTTCGTCAGTGCCCTTGCTCCCTGCCAATGGTGGTGGAGGTCTACCGAAGAAAATCACACTCGAGCCGTTGAGTATGGCAGAAGATAACGAACTCGAAAACCAGCCCAGTGTGAGAGCGCCCACCAACGTGACCGGGGCCAGAATGTATGCTGCTCATAGTTCATTAGGACAAGTTCGGGTTGTGCCACTCGCTAAACTCGATCACCGAGAGGGATTCGTCTCTAAGACTCGTCGGCGAGCACTCGAAGCCGAGTACTACAAGCAAGTTCGCCTAGCTCAACTGGAGGTCGAGTGCGAATTAGAGGAAAATCTCCACATTCGAGCAGCCCGAGAAGCGAGAAAACTTCAATATTTAGAGTTACAAGAACGACAAACAGAATTGGTGCTTGATACAGCTCGGTCTCAACCAGCAGATCTCGAAGTGCAAGGTAGCGAATGTACAAACAAGGTTCAATCGAGTGATGACCTCGAAGAGACCACACGAAGTGCAGATAAACCTGAGCAGGCTCAAATTCCTGCAGATAATCAAGAAGCTGAGATCAATGAGCTGGTGGTCGCTAGCGAACCACAATGTACCGAGGATGCAACGACAGATATTGTTGCCACCTCACCTCAAGACCCTACTTTAGATGGAAAGCACCAGAATGGAGTTGAAGGTGATGTGAAGACGGGAGGTATTCGCGACAGTGTTGACGATGACTATACTGATGACGATCCAAAACACCAGAAACACAAGACATATGAATATGACGATTTCGATGTCAATAATGACGATATCGACGCGAAGCACGCTGTATGGAATGTGGATCCAAACCCGCAGAGCAGCTCTCAGCCTGACGATCATCCTGTAATTCTCGATCAATCAGCCAACGTCAGTAGCAACAACAACATACCCGACCACAATGTGTGGAACGTCGATCCTGCACCATTAGCTTCCTATCAACTCCCAATCAAGGCAGAATACAGTGAAGAAACAGACATCGGAAATGTGGTTTGGAATTTGGACCCTCGCCCGCAGGACTCTACTACGCTCAGTGGTAATTCCGATATCGATACAAACAATGATGTAGAAGAAAATACCCCTCTCGCTCCAGTACTGCAGGAACAGTCAACGCAGCGGGAGGATGAGACTACGAAACAAGTCTGGAATTTGGATCCAACGCCCTCCGTTTCTGTAAATGAAAAACTCGACAATGCCTCCGACGGCGAAGCTAGTAGTCCTGGAGGTGATGTTGAAGATAAAATCGTGTGGAACTTGAATCCATCTCCGTCGCCGAAGTCTGTGCCTCATACAAACATTGCTGCTGACGGAAAGTCTTCCAACGAAGACGCGCAATCCTCTGCGTGGAACTTAGACCCCGAGGCTGTATCCGACAATATTTTGTTGTCCCCCACAGATAACTTCAACGAGGCTGAATTTGTTGCTGAGGTTGTAACTGAAGGGGCCGAGGACGGTAGCAATACCACAGCCAACACTGAAACTTCGTCGGAACCCAGGGGAACTACCAACAATGAAGGAGGTGGTGGTGCCTGGAATCAGGATCCAGAACCACCGTCATCTTGTTCGACAACAGTTTTAAAAGATAAGCACCTTGACCCCTCCGAGCAGTGTGTTCCTGACACTACTGTTTTCGATGAGAATGGTGGAGGTGAAACTCCAAGCACAACATGGAATTTAAATCCAAACATGTCAGACAAGGAAACAAGCGAAAACGTAAACGATGTCGGCAGGAGCTCTCCTGCTAGCAATGGTGATAATGAGAGGTTAGTCTGGAATCTGGACCCTCACGGTGGAGATGCTAACGAGCCCACGCCCAACAGCGACAATGAAATAGCCGATCCAGTTTTTAAGGAAGATGCCGAGGGCACTTCTCCTGACAGTGGCAAACCACAAGTAGACTCAAGTATTGATGAAAACGGACCAACATCTAGTCGTAGCGAGACCCCAACGCTGGATGCTTTCCCGTTCATTCCAACAGAAGCTGTGACAACGACAACTGACCCGCAGGATACCGATGAACAGGAAAATGCTGTGTCCGAGTACGACGGAGTTGATTATGAAGAAGATATGATCGAAGAACCTGAACCAACAGAGCGTACTAGCGAGAACGCAAGTGAACAAAATTCTGCTCGAGAGTCTCAACCGGATAGCCCCATGAACGACGATACTCCAGAATACACGCCACCGTCGTCAGCTCGAGATGAGTCGGGAGACGACAACGCCGACGATACCACGTGCTAGCTTGGAAATTCATTCGTGCAACCATCGATACGGTAGCACAATGACAAGCTGGGACCCTCAGGCGAAACTCGCAATTTCACTGCAACGCTGAACCACTTGGCCATTCTTTTCAACTTGATGAAGGCGAATAATGAGATGCACCACCAAAATTGTCCTGTGAAATTGACTGCCCCGAGTGTTTGCCAAGCAGCTTGTACACCGTGGTGGAATATGACGAGAAGAAGTGCGTTGTTATGATAGTGCAAGTGGGAGCTAATGCGATCCCACACATTACCACAAGGCAGCTAGTTGACCAAAAGTCAGCATTTGAGTTTCCAGTTCACGTACTCGCACCATGTTAGCCAATCTTCAAGCGTGATACTGACCAGGTTAACTCAGCAGTTTAAGCAGCGCGACAGAATCTTCCAGTGCTAATAGAAACCTAGTCAACTACCGGGCGATATCTCTTCATGTTTCCAATCTCTTCTTGTTTCCAAAGTTACCATGCACTTCAACGTCGCATATGGCTACACTATGCATTCTCCCAAGATGGCTACAATATCGATTCTTACAGGTCGTCTTCATTTCATCAAGATGATCGCGTGTGTCGCTGTGATCGGCGCGGCGGTGCGTCCCCCGCAGCTTCCTAGAGCCCCCATCCCGTCTCCTAACACCTCTTCTCCCCTCCTACAGAACAGTCCGCTGTACATCCGCACGTTTGGTGAAGAAGGCGAAGACTTGGGCTTCCACTACATCGCGCACGTGTCGCTGGACGTCATCGAGGAGAAACTACGAGGCGCCGGCGTCACCACGTCCAAGGACGACATGTTTCTGGGCTTCCTGGGACCCATCGAGGACTACCAAGTGTATGGCTACGTCACCAACACGTCCGTCAAGTTCGTCGTGGTGCTGCAGGACGCTCCTGTGCGCGAGTCGGAGCTGAGACCGGTGAGTTATTGGCCTCTTTTGCTCGGAAAATGAGGGTGGGGACGTGTCTGATGCTGTGTCTGATGCCAGTTCTTCGCGGAGGTGCATCGACTGTACGTAAACGCCATGTCGAACCCGTTTGCGCCGCTAGGAGAGCGTCTCACGTCGCAGACTTTCGACAAGCGCGTGTCCAACCTCGTGGTACAGCACAACACAGGCAGCTAAAAGGGGGATTACGAGCTCTTTGCCCGGTGCATTTTATCTGCTCACAGCTCCTGACTTTCTCTACATCCCCAACGCTTCGACGGACAGGTCGCCCACGCCGCTCTCATCCTCCGCCTGCTCCTCGTCTTCTGATTCCGATTCCTCCTCGTCTTGATCTTCTTCGTCGATTTCAGGCATGGGGAAGCGCAGGATTGCAGCGATACCGCTGACTTGGCCGAGTTTCTCGCCCGACACGTGCAAGCTGCTGAACAACCGAACTGTGCCGCCGTTGTCGCGCACGCTTTCCACGAGGTCGACGTACTTGCGGCGAGTGGCGATATCCTGCGACCGGAAGAGGGCGTCGGTGATCATGAGCGTCTCGATGGCCATGTTGCCGTTGGCGCGAATGACGTGCTTGTAACCGTAATATGCGCGATCCTGGTCGATATGCAGCATGTTGAAGAATCGCTCCAGACACTTGACGTCTTCCACAGCCTTCGTATCCGCCACTTGCGACTGAATTGCCGGATCGTTGAGCACCTCATCCAAGGCATGTTTGTGGCCAGACGACGAGTGGCACAGCACAAACTTAGGTTTGTTCTCCAGGATGAGTTTGTCGTCCTGGCGGACAGCCTGCTCAATCATGAACTTATAAAAGTCGTCCTTGACGAAACCAGGACTGGCGAGCAACACACACTTGACAAGCTTGAAATCGATGTGCTGTCGAATCGATCGCACGATATTTTCGTAAAACTTTTCCGTGCCCTTGGCGTGCGCCGAACTCCCCGGGCGCTTCTTAGGCACACTCGTCTCGATCTTGGCTCGAATGACAGTCATATCCCCCTTGATCAGACACAAGTGTGCCAGGCCGACCTGCATGACCACAGCCGCCAGTTCCGCTTGCTTGGTGATATCGCAGGCCATCTCGATCCGCTCCAGCGACATGACGTCCCAGCAGTTCTTGGTCAGCGTGAAGTCTCGGTTCAACTCCAGATCCAGCGTGTGGTACGCCCCCAACTACACACAGAAACACTGTAAGCTGATTGTGTTACCACGTTGTCATCACCGCGGATCACGCACCCGGACGTATTGACTCTCCATGACGTTCTTGCCCTTGATACGCAACACACACAGCGCTGGGTCAAAGTTCACCTGCTCCACCTGCACAGTATCCACTTTTCAGCACTTCCGCAGACGTTTCCAAGCGCAACCAGAGACGAACCTCAATCTGCAGCGTCATGCGCACACGCTGGCTGCTGGTAGACCCCGTCACGCCCTCCTTCACCACCTACAGAGACCATTTTCAGCATAGTATTCACTTAAGTACGAATATCAATGATACACTTCTGCCTTGAACAGCCTCGTACCTTGCGGATCGTCGTCGTCTTGACCGAGTCCGTCACGTGGATGAGGTTGTAGATGTGCCACATGTCCTCCGGCTCCTCCGCCCGCAGCACCACAGACCCGGCGCCATCCTTCTCGCTGATCTGCTTCTTGAGCAGCTTCATCTTGGCCTCTCCCTACCAAAATGGACAATGGGCATTCAAGTGAAGGAGAATAGTGACACTAGGAAGATTGTCAGAAAACGACGCGATTTTACTTCAACTTGTCCCAAAACACGGTGATAAATCGTGACATGGCTACACTTCCTTGATCGGGTGCGGTGGTGGAGCTTGGCCGGCGCGAGAGCGGTCGATGGCATCCGAGACGTCCACACCACGAGACTCGCACACACCGAGACCGATAGCAGACCAATCCAAGTCGCTACGACCTTTGGCGCGCTCGCTCAGGAAGCGATCGATGAGTGTGGACAGGAACGGCATCGGCACTTGCGACTCCATGGCCAACTGGTGCGCCAAACGCTGGTCCTTGTAGCCCAGCTCTAGTGCAAAGCCGCCCGGACGATGGTCGCGCTCGGAAACGCGCTGTCCGTAGCCTTTGTAGATCACCGAATTCAAAAACGTGCTGCTGTAGAATTCCATCGCCAGCACGCGGTCCACGCCGTTGGCTTCCAGCAGCGAGAGCGCCTCAGCCATTGACTCAATGGCAGTCGCGATGAGGAAGTTTCCGCATAGCTTCACCGCGTTCGCTGCGCCGGGGTCTTTCGTGCTGAATGGAGCCACACGTCCGTTCGTGCACTTGTGCAGCCACGGCGAGGCCTCCTCCACAGCGGAGACGTCGGAGCTCGACACGACAAAGTTCGCTTGCATCGCCTCCATCCCGTCCGGTCGAGCAAAAATGGGAGCAGCCACGTACTTCGTCTTCGCTTGGCGGTGTTTAGCGTCAAGAGACCGAGACGTGCTCGGGTGGATCGTGGAGCAGCCGACGTGCAGTGCTCCAGGTGCCATGTTGGCTAGCAGTCCTGAGCCAGGCTTGGTGTCATCTCCCAGCACCACACTCGAGAGGATCTCGTCATTGGGCAGCACCGAAAAGATCGTTTTCGTCTGTGCAGCCACTTGTTCAACAGATTCGGCGGGTTTCGCTCCGAGCAGCGCGAGTCGATCGACGTTCGATCGGTTGGCGTCGAAGCACAGGACGTCGACTCCAGCTTTCAGCAGGTTGTGAGCCATTGGGAAGCCCATGTTACCGAGACCAATAAAGCCGACGACTGACGTCGCATCACTGGAAGCTGCAGGAATTCAACAAGAGACTCAGAAGTTTGATGGGTCTAGAGAAGAATTGGACACGAACCGGAGAGAGACCGACGTCCAAAGGGGCGAGAATGACGGGAACACAGTTGACGCAGCATTCTGATCAATTAATTGTAAGAACTGGTCTACAGTTCTGTAGTACTTCACACCTAACGGTCCCGTGAGCTTCGGATCCCTAACAGTCCCGTCAGCTCACTTCAAGCTCATCATCGTCACTCTTCTGAAGGTACCCGTCACTAATCTAGGAGGGGTGACCCGTCCCAAGAGGCAGGGCGACATCTAACTCACTTGGCCCCAGCATTCGACTTTCGGAAGCGTACCGGTCGCACCGGTTTTACTGGTAACCTGCTTGCGCTCTGCGTACCGGTACCGTTCGTGGGTCATGGTGAAGCGCTCAGACCTGCCTGTTGCGTCCACTGCGAGCAGCGTCTCGGCCGTGTGGTCGTACTTTGACAAGGACGAGAGCGGCAACTCGGTGTGCAAGTTCTGCGCGCGTGTGATCAAGGGCCACCACTCGTCCAATCTGCTCTCGCACTTACGTACCGCTGGACGTACCGACGCTACGCACCAACAGGCCAACAATGTGTGCGAAGAGCACCGAGAGAGCAAACGTCACCTCAAGCGCCAGAAATTGGGACTGCAAGTGGTTGCAGCCGGCCAATCGCCCGTGGAACTGGTGGCTGCAGCCATGTACCCGTCGTCCGGAGCTTCTCAAGCGTTGGCGGCGGCTGTGGCGGCGGCTGGAGGCTCGCCCAGCATCTTCTCTGCTGCTCTGAAGAGAGAGTCCAATGCGGCGCTGTACACGTGTCCGTCTCCAGCTCTGGGCAAAGAGCGAGAGGCTTATGGAGTGCAGACTGTTCACGTGACTGCAGAGCAGTTTGCACAGGACTTGGCGTTGATGGCTCTGGTGGACAATTTGCCTCTGAATTTCACCACCAAGCCAGGGATGCACTACGTCATGAACCAGTTGCTGGGAGACAAGAAGCTCCCACTGCCCAGTGAAGAGGTCGTGGGAAAAGCTGTCTTGTTGCTGCAGGAGAGCGTGTTCGTGACCACCAAGATGGTGCTGGCCAGGGCCAAGAGCGTTGCTGTGTCGCTCGAAGTGTGGCAGCACCCGGCACACATAGAACCCAAGCCCACGCAGTATTTGGCCGTGAAGATCCACTTCAGTGTCAACTTTCGGCTGGTTGAGATCGCTGTCGGAGTCGCCCCGCTGGATGAATCGCCTAACGTGAACACGATCAAAAACATTCTGGATTCGTACCTCGAACGCCTCGGCATCAAGGACAAAGTGATTGCTTGTATCAAGGATGAACTGCCTGCGAAGATTGAGCTGACAGCGTCCGACCTCCCGTCACTTTTTGTGCCGATCAACTTTGATGGTCGACTTGTTTCGCCCGATGCTGCGCAAAGCACGTTACTGCTGACGTCTGCGGTGCAGCGTCTCCGTGTCTGCTTGGCGCAGGATATTTTCGCAAAGGCCTTTCCTGACGTGGTCAATCAGGTGGAGGATTTCGTCACTCGGTTAGCAGAAGATGAAGGAGCGATGCTGTCCCTCCGCCGCAAGTGTCCACTTTTTAATATCGAGCTTGCCGTGGACGGTCACGGGTTGGTGTCTTATTACGAGTTCCTGCGCGACTTCCTCGACCACCTGCTCACGCTGGAGCAAATTGCGAGCGCGCATCTTGTGCAGTACCTACCTGGACTGACTGTTTCGTTTATTGAGCTGCTAGTGAAAAAATTGCGGCCATTTGCTCGATACTCTGAGGCGTTGGAAGGAGAAAAGAACAAGAAAACCGGTAGTGACAAAGAGGTGAACAAGAACGGCATTTCCAGCATCTCAACGATTGCTGCAGCCCTGGTGTCGTACGCCAACAAGCAAGCACAATCGGCTGCCGAAAGCGTGCCAGCTCACCTGGATCCAACCACTTGGAAACGTTTTTTCGAGATGCTTGCGCGGAAGCTTCGACAGCAGTTTGCAGCGCTCCCGCCAGTCTGTTACGCGGCGACGCTCTTCGATCCGCGCTACAAAAACCGTGAATATTGCTATTTGTCCCCCAAGACTGAGTGTGACGTCGGGAAGGATTTTCTCCGTCGGATGTTTACACCGTCGGGGCTAACTGAGCCTGGCACTGACTCGGTAGCAAGAATGGCGGCATCTTCCTACGCAGACTTGGCGAAAGACCCCAGCAGTCCAACAGGCAACGACGTGTCACTCGATGATGAAGAAGAGGATCTGCTATCGCATCTGCCATCCGAGTCGTCGAAATCGTCCCTGCAGGGTGAGAATGATACGGTGGCTACGTGGGAGAAAGAGTTGAGTGCTTTCCTGAGTCTCCCTGCGACAGAGCGCAACGTGGACCCGTTGGTGTGGTGGAAAACGAATCAGCTGCGGTTCCCACTGATCGCACCTTACGCCGAAATGTTGCTGTCGCTGCCGGCAGCGTCCTCGAGTGGCAAGACTGTCCGGAAAAACGTCTACGATGTGCTTCTGCGCACAGAAGGTAACGCGCGCGAGGCCGCGCTGGCAGATAATCCGGCTATGGTGGAGTCTTTCTTGTGCTTCCAAAAGAACAAGGAGTACGCCTTGGAGTGGTTCCGGTCGGGCTCCAATGGCGTGGTGGACGCTGTCGGTCTGAGTGACCTGGAAAACACCGCGGCGAGTTTCAAGCATATCGAGAATGTATGAAGAATGCGGCCGTCTTTCCAGCTGATGGAGTGAGTACCGTCTTGAGATGTATCAATGGCACGTGATGAAATACAGGGAACACCCATTTTGCCATGCAACGTGTTGACCTGCTCGAAATGGCTACACCAAGTTGAAGTTGTCACTGTCTTCCATCCAATCACAGGTCAGCGTAAAAGGCAACACGTGACGACAAGAGCAAGTGTATTGACAAGATCACCCGACAGGGTTAGAACAAGGACGCGGTAGCAGTGCTGCCTACTGTTGAGAGCGAGCAGGTTCGCCCTTCTCGCCGCGGAACCAGGCCTGGATCTCTTCCGACGTCTTGCCCATGGTCTCCGGCATGCAGAAGATGAAGAAGCCCACGTACAGCAGCGTCACAGCCATGAACGGCACGAACGAGTAGTCCTCGAGACCGTCGTTCATGTACGGGAACACGACGCCCACGAACAAGTTGCAGATCCAGTTGATGGCGATGCAGATGGACACGCCCGTGGGTCGCTGCGACGGCGGGAACAGGTCGGACGTGACGCCCCAAATCAACGGACCGCAACCCAGTGCGAACGACAGCGTGAACGTGGCCGTGAACACCACCGAGAGTGTCGGTGCGTCGCAAATGTACGCGATTGTCAAAGCCGTCGCACTCAAGAACATGCCCGCAGCACTGCCGATCATCATCTTCCGGTTGCCAAAACGCTGTGTGAGCGGGATCAATGCAAAACTTGGCAGCAGCATGAGCAAGTTGTCAATCAACGATCCGATGCGGCCGTCCGAGATGCCGCCGCGAGCGAAGATCGTTGCCGAGTAAAAGAAGATGGCATCAATGCCCGTGATCTGCTGCGCGCATGCCACACCGATGGCGATGACCAGCGGTTTGCGGTACTTGCTAGACGTGATCAATCCCCACACGTTCAGCGTCTCCTCTTGGCCCTCTGGCTCTGTCGACGTGCTGTCCGTTGAGTTAATTGCAGGCTTTTCAAGCCATTGAAGAGCGTGTTGCACTCCGTCGGGGCCGTACAAGCGCGAAATCACTTTCATTGCATCTGCTCGTCGGTCTTGGGCCAACAGCCAGACCGGACTCTCCAGCATTGTCCCCGGTGCGAGGATCAGAAAGAGGATGGCGTTGAGCACAGGGAGCCCCGCGATGACTCGCCACCCAGCGACTGTATCGGCGAAGAAGAAGAAGACGACGACCATGAGCAGTCCGAACGTGAAGGAGATTTGGAGGCCCAGGTGCAGCACAGACTGGAGGTGCGGAGGCGAAATCTCCGAGATGTAGCTGCCGACGAGGCCCGTTGCAACACCCGACGCGAGACCAGAGACGAAGCGCCCAACGATGAACTGGGCGATGTCGGACGACGTGGTTTGAATGACGGCGCCAATGATCATGACGACGGCGTTGATCGTGAAGACTTTCTTACGGCCCAGGCGTTGAGCGAGAGGACCACAGTACAGACTGCCAAACATTCCTCCTACGACCCAAGCGTTGACGCTGAGGGTCCACGAGGCTTTTTGGTGCCCGGGAAACATGATGCAAGTGCCGTCCACCACAGGTCGAGCATTGCACTCCTCTTCATTGTTGAAGGTGTTCAAGTTCAATTGGGACGTGGACCAACCGTACTGGAATGGCTGCAGCAGCGGCACCAAGAACGTGAGCCAGAAACCAGACGTCAGCTTCACGGCATGGGACGCCCTCATCTTGGCATCGTCCTGTGGGGCCTTCGGCGTCTTAACGTCAACGTAGATGGCGTCGGCCGACTTGGAGTCGTCTACGAATGCCATTGGAGCTTGAAACGAAGACGCTGGTGTTGCAATTGCTGGGGCTGAAGCGAAATGAAGAATGAAACTCTTGCAGCGGTTGGCGAAGGAACTTCTGCTTGGGTTTGCTTCGATGGGCGGTACATGCAGATCACTTGCATGGTACCGCGCTGCATTCGCTTGGAACCACCATCGGCACGATCT
>AUWJ02000777.1:0-17073 GCA_000468175.2 Phytophthora cryptogea
TAGTAAATAGTGTTTCCCATGGCCTGAAATATCGTGCGAGGACGGATTCTCTGAAAAACGGCGTGTTTGAGCCTTTTTCTGCGTGTTCAACAAATGGCTACATCATATCAAACGGCGCGTCGGAAAACGTTATTGCGTGTTTAGTCCGACCCTTTTCAGCCAATCGTATTCGAGCTAGAGACAGCTCAAGTCTCGGCTGCGTTCGGCACGCACTCGAGGGCGGCGCTTGGTTTTCTCCCGTGCCTGAGGGCTCGCGGATGCTCGGTTGGCGCTCCATCGGCTCGGCATGAGGCGTCTAATAAGCGGCGACAGTGCTGCGTCCTCTACGGGGGACGACCAGCGCTCTACCAGCGAGAGTTTCGGCCGCCAAGTGCCCACAAGAGACAGAGAACTGCGTTTAAATGATGAAAAGGAGGAGAAGAGCGCCGAGGTCAATACGGACGAGGAATTATTCGCTACGGGACACTTCCCCGTAGACGACAACACGTGGGAGGGATTGGAGACCGCGTACAACTTCCATTTGCAGCTTGCGCCGAGTCTTCAGAGCGTCTCGTGCCCAATTTGTCTTCGTGTGACGCAAACGCCCGTGCGTCAGGACTGCGGCCACGTTTTGTGTTTTTACTGCATGCAGCAGTCGCTCGCTGCGTTAGGTGATTGTCCAATGTGTCAAGCACAACAGATTTTCAAAACCGGGAAGGGGGACTTCACTACAGCACCCGAAACGGAAATGAGAACGATGGGGCTTTCGTACGCTCAAGAACTCCACATGCCAGTAGGAATGATCCCTTTGTGAGTATGCGGTCTTGGCGGACTACTAATTGATGTGTGTACTGATGTTGCAGATGGCATCTTCGGGTATGCTGTCGCTTCCTTACCAAAGCTCCAGCGTTCTTGGAGACCAATTGCACTGCTCGAATGGTAGGAGCAGTGGAACTGTCACTTCGACCGTGTCTTCAGGCTTCGAAGCTGGCAGAACACACTATGAACTTCTCGACAATCTGAGTGACTTGGACGATGTAATCGATCTCGACGATTTGGTGTCGTCGGATAACGAGCGTCCGTCACCGCCAGTAGCGGCGAGAACTTCGCTAAGCGGCAGTTTTGTCCCAGGACCAATAAGACGTCCGCGCTTATCTCTCAGAAAGGGTTCAACTGTGCAGGAATCATCCTCCACCAGGGAGACAGCATCCATATTTGCGTCTAAAGTTACTCGATCTCCCGCTGCTCAAGTAGGCAAGCGGAAAGTGCGGTCGCGCAAGATCAAACGCGAGGAGCTTGCCATTGCCCACATGCAGTGGGAAACTGTGATGGTCGAGGGCTCACCCCCTGACCAGCGGTATGACTGCGGGCTTACCATTTACGAGAGCTATTTAATTGTTGTCGGAGGTATTGTTGGCAAGCTCCGTCTGAACGATCTACATATATTAGATCTCGCAGCGAAGCCTGCGCCTCGGTGGATGCAACCGCTGGTTAGCGGTACACCACCAGCGTCGGGTAGCCTTCTGCAAATATTTGTCGTCAATGACACGCTTTATGTTATTGGAGGCACTATTGACGGCAAGTTTCTAACTGAACTTCATGCGCTAAACCTCAGTACGTGCCTGCAATTAACCGTCATGACCACCTCATACTAACCAACTTTTTGCTCTACAGAGTTTGGCGAGTGGAGATGGGAAAAGGTTAATGTGGCAGGCACACCGCCATCTATGAGATACTGGTACTCGCTGACAGTACTTCGAGGCATGGCAATTCTGTATGGAGGCTATGGCCACCCACAGCGACTTAGCGACACATTTGCGCTACGTTTCGGTCCGTGCGCTGTGAGACTTGTTCGCACGTGAGCAACACCATTTCTAACATTTTTGGTGGCTCACGTGAGCAGACACGGAAATTCCAACCTGGGTAGAACTTCAGCCGCGTGGTGATATACCTGGACCATCCTCAACGCACTCTGTGTGCATTGTGAATGACCGCATGTATCTTTTCGGCGGCTATGACGGCAAATACCGCCGTGGACAACTTTTTGTGTTTGAAATCGGTACGTGAAGTGGAAGCGTTGGACTCGTGATTAAACCAACGTTAAGTAATCTATCGTGGATATGCTTGTGCAGAGCATATATCGAACGAACGAATTGACTGCGTGTGGAGCAAAGTGGAAACGCAAGGACATGGGCCAGCGTCACGCTATACGCACTCCGGCGCCAGCATCGGCTCACAGTTGATTTTGTACGGAGGCAACACCGGGTGCTTGAAAGGCGACGCCTACGTGCTAGACCTCGGTACTGGTACGTCGACCGCCAAAGCATGCCTATGGTTCTGCATACATTCTAATTGATGTGTTACAGGTGAAGAAGTACCGACTTGGAAGCAGGCCAAGTGTGATCCACCTCTGACTCCACGCGCGTGGCACCGAGCGGTGGTCTACAATGACGCGATGTTTGTGTTTGGAGGACACACGACGGAGGGAAATGACAACAAAGTGATGCGCATCACACTTCTAACCCCCGCTCCGTAGATTAACAAAACGACAACTTGGTTCGAGTTTTGATTTTTGAGCACTTCAACTTGTCAGGCAGAGCATCTTTTTAGCCAATCAAAAATTAGAACGTCGTGGATGGGTACGTCACGTGCCATTTTCCATCGCTGTGCCTTCCCTAAATGCCTCGACCCTGTTGGTGCTTGGTGTTGCTCACGCTGCTATGCAGTGCATCAACCAGTGTGTCCTATAGCTCGAGTGGCAGCGGCAGTGGACGCGCCTCTGTGGCGTTTTCCGTCGGTGATGGGTCTTCGAGCCCGTCTCAACGTCAAGGGGACGTGACACATGCGGACGAGATTCAGTTCCCTGCAGAAATAAAGAGTGAAAATGTGGTTCTAAGTGGCCAAACTGCAACAAAGGAGGAGAGCACAGAGATTCAGGAGATCGCGGCGTCTCCGGTGGCGACGGAGCCTTTGCTGGTGCTGGCGGCGATGACTGCGACCCCCGTACCCTCGACTGAAGCTTCTGTGAAGGAGAAAAAGAAAGCAGAAGGGAGGGCTCAACTTGGTTCTGGCTCGGCGATGCAGGAGGTTGAGGTGTCGACGGAGACACCGCAGGAAATGCACGGAGTCCCGTCGAACCCCACGCTCGTGAACGCTGTGGCCTTCGACGGACGAGCTGCTGTGACGTGGAAGGCACCAGATGACGATGGGTTGGATCCTATTCTGGCGTACGAAGTAGGGTGGTTTGATGAAGAGGACAACGTGCTGGTGGGGACACAGCAAGTGATGTCGTCGTCGGTGAATTTTGTGGGGCAAGCAAATGCTAGTGCGTCGACAGCCAGTGCTGACTTGGTACCTACGTCAACAGTTGTAAAATCTCTGATTAATGGTCGCTCGTATACTTTCAAGGTCCGTGCTCAAAATCTCAACGGAGTCTCGGTGTGGTCGGCGAAATCTCTGGCGGTAAGCCCTCTTCATCCACCAGATCTGTGTGAAAGGCTCTCGTGCTCTGGCCATGGAACGTGCTTCCCGAACTACCACAATGACAGAACTACCAGTATGAACAAGAACGTACAACAGCGTGCCCTGAGTTTGTCCAATCGGAAAGACAGCAACACTGCCATCGACGAGTATTCTTTGGATGCATTGTGCGTTTGCAGACCGGGTTATAGCCCTCCAGATTGCAGCGCCAAAACAAGTGAAGTAGATACTCAGTATGAGTGGCAAGTGACGAAGTGGAGCGAGTGCGATAGCGGGTGTGGTGGTGGAAGGCGATCGCGAGATGTGGAATGCTTCGACGTTGCTACGAATCAACAAGCACCGTCTGAAGACTTTTGTACGGGCCCCAAACCGTTAGTCTCTGGCATATGCAACGGAATTGAATGCGGCTCGAAGCGCGTTGTCGTGCAATACAAGGTGGAAATGAGCTACGACGAAGTGTTGTTTTCACCAGCGGCAAGAGAATCTTTCGAGCTTGCATTCACAACGGAAGTGGCGTCTGCGCTACAGATCCATCGCTCGCGATTAGAAATTTCTTCGCTTGAGCGGGGCAGCATTGTCGTGCTTTTTCAAATCTTGCCAGCATCTCGTGCTGGAGAGAAGTCGCTGAATGACATCGTCGAAAGCCTTCAAGATCAATTGGGTAATGAAACAAGTACCTTACGGTCTATGGGGACATTTGCGCGCCGTATCGAGCCAAATGGGGCAAAATTGAGTTTCTCCATTGCGGATCAAACCGTTGCAGGAGGTGCTGAAGATATATCTATCGCTGGTCTCATCGGAACAATGGTTGTTCTGGGCTTCTTTGTGTCAATGTTCGCCTGGTTTCTTCGTCGACATCACTACCGTCTTTTGAAGGACGATGCTGGACGGAAATGGGACGGATTGGATGCAACCTCGGTGAACATGGAGAAGTCAAGATCAGATATGAAGCGCATGAATATTAGAAGCACGACGTGAAATTCATCAGTCCAATAGACCTTAAGCTTCTACAAGCACTTTTGAAACGTACAGCACACGAGATGGATCAAATTCGCTTCACTAAGCTTGTATGCATTTGAAGTTACTTCAATTTCGAATCTGCGAAAACTATCAAGCAGAGGTAAGCTCAAGGGTATCACTTCCGCGAGCGCTCGACCAAGCCGACGTCCTCCACGAAGTCGAACTTGCCAGAAAGAAGTCGGTTTCGGTACTTTTCAAGGTACTCCAGAAGCGTTGCTGCTAGTGGCCGATCCCCCTTCCCGTCTTCACTAAACTCGAAGACAGCGTTTCTTGAGCGCGTATCCGTCACAAGAGCAGCGCCATCAACGTTTGCAGCAAACGGGATCAGAGAAGCATCCCAGCCCTTGACTGATCCTAGCGTTTCTGCCTTGCTGATGATGTCCTAAAAATGCAATGTAGTAAAAACATAAGACACAAGAACGCGTACACTATACTTGTATAAAATCTCGTGCGTACATCAGCTGAGAGCGACTACAACATAGATAGATAGAGACAACGACACGAAGTCAGCACCCAGCAACGCTTCTTCACCTTACAAATCTGCGATCTCCCACCTTGTACTCATCGAACCAAATGCCGCCACTTTGCGTGGTCAACAAACTGCGCAGCTCCTATCACAACAAACATATCGTGGCAATCTCTTAGCAATCTATCCACCAAGAAAGCCCTCATCCATCGACGAACCTCGGGGATCTCCATGCCCAGCGTCTTCTCCAGCGCCTCAATATCTACATCCACCCACCACATCCAATTGGAATTTAGCCTTTTACTAATCTATTGGTTATCGATCTCCATCTCTTCAGCTTCTCACCGGCATTCTTCTCCACTGCAGGCTCAAGATCCGCTTTGCGCTGGAACCAACTCACGATATCTGCCAAATAAAGTTATCAGCCCCCTCTCGCTCCATTAAACATCCTCACCCACCTCGAATGCACTGGTCTCTCTCATCCACGTCCATTGCCCCTTTCCGCGGGTTTCCTCCGGCAACGACCTGCACGCCCGACATGCTCACTGCTTCGTATCTTGGTGACTGCTAATGGCGATCTTGCGCGCGAAAGGTTGCAACCGCTGATTGGCTGAAAATTAGGCGTTAATGTCTTCCACACCACAATCCATGTATGCCACACCACAGATCCCGCAGTATTCAACGCGAATGGAAGTCGGGCGGGAGGTGAGCGCCGCGGCGTCGGCTGTAGCGATGTCCGTGGCCTCGGAGACGCCCCAAAAGCCAGCCAAGCGCCTACGCGAATTAGCAGAGGAGAAGAAGCGCTGGATTTCTAGGCGCCAAGAGCGATTGGCGCGCAAAGAGGAGCTCCTAAAGTTGCTAAAGCTACAGGATGCTGAGAACTCGAAGGATGTGCCAACTGAGGCGCAGAAGGCGAATAACGAGACGGAGATGAGCATAGTAGACACTGGCAAGGAAGAAGAAAAGGCTGCGGCGGTTCTGGCTCGGAAGAAGGAGCTGAGGGAGCTGCAGACCCGAGCGAAGGCGACGTTAGAGGTCCGTTGGACGATATTTGAGTGTAAAATTTGTAGCTGACGTATTGTAATTTTGCTGTTGATGATGGCGATAGAAGCAACAGCTACTGACCAAGAAACTAAAGCAGTTTACTGCCAGCAGACACGCTGCTGAAAAGGCCAGTACCCAGAAAGTTCCAACTACCAAACGAAAGCGAGAGGGAAGCGATGCTGAGGAACAACCGAGCAAGAAAACGGATAGTGGGACCAGCGAGACGCCAACGATGCATCCTTGTGAGAAATTGGGATTTCAAATGGTAGTTGAAAGTACTGGCGCTGAAGTGATGGACACTGTTGGGTGTGTGTTTGTATTGCAGTCGCTGCTGCGCCGGATCTGGATGTAGGAACAGCGGAACTTGCTACAGCTACTTGCTTTCGTATTGCAACGCGATATTTTCTGGCGACTGGAATGGTACGATGTCAACTATAATCATTGTGCAAATTGGGGTAGTGCTCTGACTATTGAGTTCGTTCGATGTAATGCCCGAAGAGGATACCAAGAGATGTTTTGGAACAATCGTTTAAAACGTATACTTCCAAAACGTTGGATGAAGTTGTTGACGCTTTTTCATTGGAACGTTCATTGGCGTGCTTCAACACCGACAACACCAAGCCTTCTATTCACCGCTCAAGCTCAATCCCTCAACCTCGACGTGTTTGGTGGCAGCCTGGTCGACAGTTTCTTAAAAACCCGACCTTTGTGTCCTCCGATGCCGGTATGTACTGTGTAAATTATTTGCGCGGGCTCTCTAATAAGTACTAATATGTATAACATGGTGTAGAAAAAATTCAGACGCTCATTAACATTGAGAAGCAAATTGTCGCGGATGTTTGCGATAGCCTTCTCACGTCAAGAAAGCGGCAGTCGGCAAGGATGGAGTTGAAAACCGCGCGCCGACAGCAACATTTTTTGGCTAGTTTGCTGAGTGACAGTACCGCAACGCCAAGTTCTCTCGCACTTTCAAACCTACTTTCTGCTTGCGTTGGGGTAGGTTTAAACGAACCTACAAGCGGCTTCACCAAGAGGATTATTTATCGTTCACACGGGCAAATGGCAAGTGTGTTCGCTAACATGGAGTCTTGGTTACGTGAGCAAGCTGAAACAATTGAGCCACAAAATGTTGCTTCCTCAAGATTGCAAGGGGTCTCCGGTCTTCGTGGGGATGAATATTTTTCCAAGACAAGGTATGCCACGCCGTTTTGCATCGAAAATGACTCGGTGGTGAAGCAGCTCAGGGGCGTCGGTATGCCGCATACAACAGCTGTGAAGAAGATCGACCCATTCAAGTACGTTATCTGCTGAGGAGTTTTTCCTGCGGTTTGCTTATAATGATTCTAACTGGAGATTGTATATAGAATATTGTGTCACTATGAGCTAAATGGCGTTTGCAACGACACGAATTGTTCCAACTATCACCAAAAAGACTATGGACCAGTCGTGAATACTATTGACAACCTTGGTGGTAGCGCTCACGACGACGATGCACGGGTGCTGAATTCGATGGAGAACGATCAATTGTTGCTGATGTTTGCCGAATTTCGTGCGACAATGATGAAAAAGTGGCCCGTGATAACCACGGTTCAGACTTCTGCGATGGTAGGGACCAACATTTTCCTAATGGAATGATGCGCACTAATTATGGCGATTTCTTGATGGCAGGCTGAAGAAAATGCTAACAAATTGACATCTTCGGCAAACTCTATGCCCGCAGCCGATTCAGGATCGCTAGTTGTGGATGATGCGCATTATAGCGACGAAGCCGCCCAGGCGGATAGTCTTGATTTTATTATGCTCGACACTAGAGAAGAGCTTCCTGAAGTTGGTGATGCTCGTTACTTCGATGATATCGAGTCTAGAAAGGACTACGGCGATTCACTGCAAGAAAAAGTTGAGCAAGATCCGAACGATACTGATACATGGCTTCTGCTGGCCATCTATCAACTGGAACTTGACGTTGGATTGAAGTACGTACTTGTGATGATTTAAAGGTGATTGTGTTCGAGGTACTGACCCACTACTGATCGTGTTTTTTCGGCTTTAGTGATGAGGCTATGAACTTGTCAGACGACACTCGCCTGGAACGCCAGCTTGTTATTCTTTCGAAGGAGCTTACAGTGAAACATCCGAGTGATTTCAACATCGAGGAGGCAAACCTCAAACGATGTCTGCACACACTTTCGCGTGCCCTTGAAGTCGAAGCCAACGCTTATTGTGAAGCGCTTTGGCTGCTGTATCTTCATTTGTGTAGGCAGACAGCTATCAAACAAACGGAAGTCGATATGGTAGAGCAAGCTGTCCAATTTTTGCCCAGTTCACATGCGCTATGGCTACGGTATATATTGACGTACGACTTCGACTCCGTTAGTATGGCTGAGGGGATCTATTCGCGGCTTATGGAGCATCTTGCGGGTGTGAACTCGACAGAGGAAGCAGCGAAAACCTCGAACGCAAATCCAAGCAAGGATTTGTCTATCCTTTTGACGGCAATGTGTTGCCATCTTTGCATCAAGCTCTGGCGTGCAGGTGCAACAAGTCGAGCAATCGAGCTACTTTCATCGTTGATTCAACTGGGTGATGTTCCACCAGAGTTTGAATGGTGCGGCATGGTGCGTTGTCGCCTACGCACTGACGAGGAGATCATGTTTTGCTTGTTACTCGCTCACGTTTTGGTTTTTGAAGAGCTACCCCCGGTGATTGAACATTGGGTAGCGGCTAGCTGCCAAGGAACTATTCCAATTAAAGGAATGGGATATACGGTTGAATTTCTTCAGCAAGCTCCGATTCACGTGTCAAAAAACTGTACGCAAGTTTTGGCATCTTATGAGCGTGCATTTAGTATTTATAAAGAAGGGGGCAGTGAATCCCAAGATGCTGGCGCTGTGATATTGAGCAACTGGATGATCTTACTTTCCCTGCGAAGTAGTAAAAATCCGCGAGACGAGTCACTAAAAAACTTTTTCCGAGAGAATTTGGATACCATTCGGCAATTCCCAACCGCATCACTCTTTGCGGCGAAGCTAATGGGGTTGATGTCGGGGGGCAACAAACAGGCACATGAGCTGATGCTGACAATGATGAACCAGAGTTCCGATAAAAATTTTCCAGAAGCGTTGCACCACTATCTTTTCGCGTGCCGTCAGTCGACAGCACTTGTTAACGCTTTGGATAAAACATTTCCGGACGTGATGGAGCGATTGGCTAGCCTCTTGGAGTTCGATATCGACGCTGTAGAAAAATCAATTCAAGATATTATGCGTGATACCAGCAACATATCGAAGTCGCGTGCTCTTAAGACACTGCTCGATGCTCTACTGAATGCGTGGATAGACCATGTAAACCTGCTGCATCGTGAATCCAAACATCATCAGACATTGGACTCACACCCAAAATCACTAGCAGACATTTATGTTGCATTGGCAATATGTCAGTTGATGGGAATATTACTGGAAGCATCAGTGGCGATTGAGAGCCTTCAAAGGATATTAAGCATACCAAGCTTTATAGTGTTATCCTTTGACTCACGTCAGCTTGCTTGGATGCAGCGCTTTGTGTTTGAGGTGGATTTACTCCGGCAAGATGACTCTGATGGCGTGTCTTGGAAAATACATCAGGCGAGTTTGATCCAGCTATTCCGGAAGTATATGAGTGAAATGAATGTGCAGTCGGAAATGCAACGGCAAGTGTCGAAACGAGTTAAGCGTGATCTTGGTAGAAATGCTCTCGAAGATGCTGTGTGCGATTGTATCTACCCAGAACGAACCTGTTTGATTGCTTACGATATACATTTGGAGCTTTTTCGACTTTGCTCGGCTGCCGTTCCAGGGCCGGAAAAAACTGCATTTTATGCGTCATTTACTGATACCCTCTCTCTGACTTCTGAATTTTCGCTAGCATTTTCAGGTACGCGTACTGTGTGGGATACGCTAATGGGTCGGTTTTTGTACTAATTCTGTTTTCATGCTAAGATGTTGTTGTTCATGAGTGGGAGCTGCTTGCAGCGCGAGCAAGCTTGCGAAGATGTCTTCGTGGATCGAAGACCCAGTACGCTCAGGTTCTGCAGGCGTTAGTTGCACTGGAGCTTCGGCTGAGAAACATGAAGTCAATTTCCAGCTTGCTGCTGCGTGAGATGCGAGAAGATCCGTTGCGCATAGAAATTTGGCGACTTGCTGTGGGCTTGGAGATTTTGGTTGGGGATAAACTGGCTGAAAGATCAGAGAGCATTGCAGCAGAAATGGAAAAGCGGCAGTTGGTATTTGGATGCAATACTTTCGGTGATGATAAAGTCACCGACGATGTAGTATCCTCGCTGACCAAAAGTCCAAACGCTGTCACGACGCTAACTTTTCGCGGTCTTGGATTGGAGTATATTCCTAACGCTGTGTTGCTCACGAATGAGCTGATATCGTTGGATGTTACCGGGAATGAGTTAATGGAGCTTCCCATAGGCTTAGGCCTACTCAAAAATGTACAACAGCTGAATGCTTCGGAAAACGCGCTGATTGAATTTCCGCCGTGCATCAGTTGTATGGCGAATCTGAAAGAGTTGCGTCTGGCTCATAATAACATCAGCACGGTGACGATACCTCAATTGACGAATCTCAACACTATGGATATTAGCTGGAACTCAGTGAAGCACATTGCTGTCTCTGACTTCCATGCGCTCAAAAGTATTGAGATGCTGCGTACAGACGGAAACGCAATTCCAGCGGAAGAGCTATCCAAAATTTGTGACCTATCTAGATGGGAGAACAGTAATTCTTACGATAGAAAACCGTCAAAGATCACGCAAAGTCCACCCGGGCTGACCGGTGTGAGCCCCTCTAACAAGCAATCGACAAATGTACTGTCATCTGGGAGCTCTTCAGCCGAACAAATCGAAGATACAACTGTATTAACTCCCTGCAGTACGAATACGGAGGTTGAGGAACCAGTGAGTGTTAGCATTACCATTGTCAGTGCAGATGCTGGTAGCACTACTACTACTATTTCTACTGCACGAATGGGGGATGAAGGCCAAGGTATGAATGCCGAACAACGAGGTGATGAAGATCAAGTTATGGATGCCGGAGAGTCGGCGGCAAAGGGATACGATGGAGATCAACTTATGAATGACAACGAAGCTATCCATGTGCCTTGTTTGATGGAAGATAGCACAGACGAAGCTGTGGAAGCTCATGCGTTAAAATCCACCCCTTCTGCGATGGAAAATGTCATTGATAAAACGCCTGTCGAGATGACCACTCTTCCTGATTCAACGACAAATAGTAGCGATCATATCATGGAAACCGACGGCATCGCTAGCAACGGTAGCGCAGCCACGATGATGCCGACTACGATTAAAGCTGCTACTCAACAGTCGAATGAAGTTATTGATGTGGATAGTTCTGATTCACTCGAAGCAGATGGGGAAGCTTATAAGCAGGTTGCAACTGTGAGCAACAGCAATGACGTGTCGAGCAATCTGAACATGAACCAAGAGGTTGTGCCACTAACTTTGGCGAAGGATGGGTCGTCTACGGGACACACCTTTGAGGCCGAAGATTTTGCTCAAGAGCACTCAGCTGCAAGCACTGGAACGCCGCGAAATGATCTTGAAGCAGTTGATGCTGTGTTGAGTAAGCTCACCACATACATGGAGCAAAACCAGATTCACAATCGCGCTGAGGTGCGCAGGCAGAACCCGGCGCTGTGGCAAGAATTTGTGGATGCTAATACTTCTGGGGCTACGGGCACGTCTCCATGCAGGTTATGTTTCGCCCCCAGTGATGGGAGTCATCAGCGTTTGAACTCCAGAGTGCTCTGTTTGCACTGCCTGGAGCAAACGCTGCATGTACTGAAGAAGCGAAGTGGCGACTTGAATCAGTGATAATATACTGTCTTCAATGTACTGGTAGCATTGCTGATGTACATCATCTTCTCGATACACGGATTGCTACTTACCATCATTTGGCTGAAAAGTCAAAGAGCTGCTTCGACTACTGATCAAGTCTACAACGTACTCGCTTTGACCAGAGGTAAACTTGAATTGCGTTTCAGGAGTCTCGGAGAAGTTGCGAAGTGCAGATAACGAGAGCTGGCGGTGCTTTCTATCGGAGTGATTTGTCTTATCCTTGAACTGCACAGGGGGCATTAAGTAAAGCAAGTCAGTCCAGCCCATTGAAGAAGACGCATGCGAAATACGTACAATGCGTCGCTCATGGATCTCTTCGAGAGGCAAACCTGCGGAATCCCAACTGAAGATTGACCCGTAATTGTAGTTGAAGGCGAACTGAGCCGACGCAGCGCCTATCACACTGCCCGCTAGGATGTCGCTGTAGTGGTGCCAGTTGTCGATGCAGCGCGTCACAGACACCCACGAAGCAAGAAGTACCGGTGCACAGCACAGGAATAACATCATGGACTTCTTGCCGCCTCGCAGCATCGAGTTGCTCCGGTTCTCGCAATTTAGACGGGATCGCCCCAACAGATAAAGCTGTCAGTGACAACAAGTAAGTTGTCGCTCATGTCAGGGAAATGCTGTGCTGATGTTCATGCAACCTACCGTGAGCATTAGCATGGTGGCCCATGCAAATGACGCGTGACCCGACGGGAAGCTCTTTCGCCCCTCTTTCTCCCCGGCAGCATCAGTGCACAAGTTAGTCACTCCATCCCAGACTACATCATGGTTCCACTTGCACATATCGTAGAAACACGGACGGAAGCGGCCCGTGATGTTCTTCGTGAACTGGGTGAAAAAGGATGCTAGAGCCATTGATTGGAGCAAGCTGAGCATGAAGTCTCTTGTGTCGTGGGCGATCACTCGCACCTGTGAAAATCTTGGCAGCACATAATTCACCACGAGGTTCGTGCCAATGGGTATACTGAGCCCGAACGAAGTCAACGCCCACATTGGCACTGCTCAAGGTCATTGCACAGTACAAAGTCAGCCTGCGTTTGAAACGCACATTAAACAGTGGTGAAACCCACCTTGCTCCGTCAGCATCTTCTCGTTCAAGGACGGGTCTAACGACCACGCTACTGCCGAACTGTTTAAACGAACGCGAATGCCAGGGATCGGTCGCTCGTTGACGTCGATGGACGCAAAGAAGAGGGCTAGCAAGTAGACGAGCACAGTGCAGCCGAACTCCAGCACGCGGTACTTCTGCAGGAATTGTCCCAATGCACTTGGACGCTCGTCATCAGTTGTGGCCGGGATGTCCACCGACGTGTTATCGCCTGAGTCACTACTGGGCGATGAAGACGACGGAGACGGCACCATCGACTGATATCGATTTTCCTCGATGCTCTGTGTAGTCATGATTTGCGCAGTACTTGGCACTTTCGTGAATGATAGCGAGTAGCTCACTGTTGATCCCAGACATGGCCAGCTGCGAACTGCGCTTCAAACACCAAAAAACGAGTCCAACGGCGCACCCCGTCTCACCGCAAGACTTGAAGTGGGTACAACACGTGATCACCTGTGTTTACGGTGTGAAGTGAGCCAGGGCGCCTGTAAACCTACAGTACGCTCTGTCCACCAAAGAAAAGCTGCTCGCAGAAGGCAGCACATGTTGTATGTCGAGTCCAACGCGTACACAGGCATCGAGAAAATGGCCTCAAATGCTTGCAAGTTTGCATAGCTCAGAGCGTCAAAATAAAGGCACAAGTGGCGCATATTACCGAGAGCAATCGGTCTCATTGCTTTTGCTAAGCCAGAAAGCAGAAAGAGTATATTCGATGCCTTGTGCATTTTTACCGCAACCAGTTTACCTTGTACTGTCCGTAAATCGTCTCCACAGGCAAACCAGCATGTTTCCAACTGAAAACTGGTCCGTGTTGCACGCATAAGCGAAGATTGCTGTGGAAGCACCTAGTGGTGCCGGTCGTCAATGGGCGCCGCTAATAGTAAAAACGCACAGCACAGGACCAACTTCAGAAATTTCACACCTTTGCCAAGTAGAATATGCCACTGCGTTCACAGCTCAGCCGTGATCGATCTAGCAATTGGAGCTGCAAAAAAAGCAAGTTAGAATAAATCGCTCCAATGCACACTAAGAAACAATTAACAGACCGAAGTGCGAGCATAATCGCCCACGCAAACGATACATGAAAGGCTCTTGCGACTCTTTCTCTCCATTGGTGTCCGTAGCAGCCAAATTTCAGAATTCGCTAGTCATCTTGGACGGAAGGCGACACTTTCATATGCCATTGCGTTTAGTACGTTCTGGCCATGACAGGGAACTATCCCCTGCAATAGTTGATGCTTTGTTCTCACTTCCACGTCAGCGTCTTCTTTCTTTTCACCTTGTGATTCGCGTTTGCTCTCGACGCATCGGAAGTATCCATCGTGGCGCTTTGGTACAGCAAGTAGCTGCCGAGTTGAGCCAGCGGGATCATCACTCGCGGATAAGTACTGTTTTGCGCGGTTCCCACTTAGACGAATGAATGAAAGAGCAGGTAGACGATCGAGAACGACAGGCTTCTGTTCAAGCAAATTGCCTTCAAGACCAAGTCTTTCAAGACGCTGAAGCGCCGCAAATCCATCAGGTAGCTCACCATCGAGTCGGTTGTAGTCCAAATCAAATTCCACCAGATTCCTAAGACGTTGAATTTGCTCAGGAATGACCTTCAGACGGTTGTAGCTTAGACCGAGTCGATTGAGTAGCCTTAGCTTGATGATTTGTGCTGGAAACACGGAGAGTTGGTTGTTATCCAACCGCAATTCACGAAGTAGAGGAGGAAATGCCACATTTTCTGGCAAAGTCTGCAGGCGATTCTTCTCGAGATACAACGCTTCCAGTATTGTTAGGCGACTAATTTCCACCGGTAGTGTTGTAAGTGCGTTACCAGCTAGTCCCAAGACCCGAAGGTTTGTAAGTACTGCAATTTCGGCAGGAAGGCTGTTCACATGATGGTTTGTTAACCACAGTTCTGTAATTTGGTGACCATGGTTCACGTGTTCGATGACCATCGATGGGAATAACTGGAATGGCTGAACGTTTAGAGCTTTGCTTCGCGCTGATGAATCCGGTGGAGTTTGTGCCTGTCGAGAGAGACTCAAGTCTAATCGCTTCGTCTTTATCGATACAGCTAACCGGTGTTCGAACGCTGACCCATTTGCGGCCTTTTCCACCTTGAACGGATCGTGTCCATCTTGTGGACCCTTCTTGCCTTTTTGATTTCGCTTGGAGTTCCCACGCGGTCGTAAGGACCCTTCTGAAGGTGCACGTTGAGCAACCGATGGTTGGTGTACATGAGAGCTGGAATTCGCTGTCGTGGCTGAGCTGTGCATCTTGCCAGCGGTAGTATCATGGTGAATATTCATCGCGATCTCGAATCTGCACGGTGCCTCTTCACTAAACGAAATGAAACGATTCAACTGGCATCGTTGTTCAGATAACCTTGTTTCGCCTGTTGTCTTTCATATATTGCTACCATAAATTGCCGTCATCGGCCACACACTTTCAACGACGACCACCGCGCGATTTTTTTTCTGCTGCCGGCTTCCTCATTCCGTGTCGTAGTCATCGTCCGAAAACCCATACTCGAAGTAGTCGTCATCCGATTCATCCGAGTCGTACAAGCCACCGACGAGGTCGAAGTCATCCCAGTCCGCGACTTCGAAGAAGCGGAAGAGGTGGCTGTATTGCTGAAGCAATGATTGTAGCGCCGCATCACCTCCTTGGCGGCCGTTGCGGTTGCGTCGCGGCTTCGTCGATCGCTTAGGACGATCCAAGTGTTTTACATCATGACCTGCTGCATCACGGTGAGCGTAGAAGCAACGCGGTCCAAAGGGACAGCTACCGAAAAGGCCGTTGAAGTACTTGCATTCACGCAGAGCCAAGTGGCTCTTATACGCTTCCACGACCTTGCGCTTTTCGTCACCTTTGCAAAAGATCAGCGACGGCACGATGAAATCACTCGGAACACGGCACGCTGGACACGCGCGAATCACTTCCAGCTCCATGTCCTTCGACTGACGCCACGAACGCAGGCAATCCAGACAGAAACAGTGATCGCAGCCTGCAGACACAGTAAAACAAATAAGCAAGCTACTTCCAGCATAACATGAACATTCCAACCAGTTGAACACGTACTCAACAGCCCAAAATGTTTGCCAGACTGCACGATATCGTCGAAGCAGATTCCGCACGTATAATCTTGTTGGTTATCGTCTTGGTTCGCAGACGTCGCGCTCGTTGCAGCGTTACTGTTAGCAGCCGAGCACCCTGCGCCAGAAGATCTAGCCGTTCGAAGTGCAGACCGACCATCACCAGCAACTGCAGCACCCGAAAGCATCGCCGGATTGTGTCGGAGTCTGCAGTGCTCCCCGTACTTGCAGTTGCCTCGCAGGAAGAACGGACAGTCCACCAGAGCGGCGGCCGCCGAGAGCCCTTCCGTCTCATCGGCCGCACACTCGCTCACCTGCGCCGGCAGCGCGTGCGAGAACGTACAGCGACTGCCGTAGCGACATTTTCCCAGCACGAAGAAGCGGCACAACGCGGTCGTGGGCGCTGCAGCGGCCGCTTGAGGGCCGGAACACGCAGCACTGGGTACGCTGCGCTTCTCCTCGTAGGTTTCCTCCATCCCCGGGCCGCGGTCGTTGAGATCCTGAGCTGCCAGTCGACGCTGCAGGTTGTCGAACACTCGGTCACGCTCGGAGCTGTGAAATATAAGGAAAACCCGTCGTATAAATACGATAATTAGCCACGATGGAAGAAGAATCAGATACTGTATAGCGAATTCTTGACGCACCTGGAGCCCCGGCCGGAGGAGGAAGCGGGATAGCGACTGACGTAAAGAGGAGAGAAGAGGTTAGCGATAGAATGGGGAGGATTCAGGCCGTGCAGCGTCACCTGCGAGCCTCCGAGCGGCGCATGACGAGGAACAAGAGCTCTTCGATCTTTTCCTCGCTTTCGAGTCAGAAACGCATAAATTAAAACGTCTGATTGGTGGATCTATTGGATTGTTACGGCCAATGAAAACGGTGGAAGACGACCGCTTCAACTTGCCTTTTGACGCAAGTGGTTGCAGGATGTTCAGCAGCATTTTTGAGTCAAACACAACAAGAGAAGGCCTTATTATGTACATACATA
>AUWJ02000923.1:0-15859 GCA_000468175.2 Phytophthora cryptogea
TTAGCTCAATATGGCGGACGAGGAGGAACAGGCGGCGTCATTGCGTGACTTCGTGGTCTCGAGCGACGGCATCATCGCCAAGACGGCGCTGCAGTACGTGGATTTTGTGCATCGCCGACGCCGCGTAGTGGACGCCACCAAGTGGCTCAAGTTCACGTCGGAACGAGGCATCGACCTGTACACTGAGCGCGTGGAGATCCATTCGAGCGTCTGCAACACGCGACGCTCGTTGCCCAATGATTGCAGCTCAGTGGACTCCGTCGGGATGCTGCGCACCACCATGGTGGGCGCCTTTGGAGGCGGCACATTGCCCGGTACGCTAGACGAGGTCATGGACGGACTGTACGCCGACACGACGGAGCAGATGCAGTTAAACGCCCCCATCCAGTACGGAGACGTCCTGGACTGCGGTGTGGTGCGCACCTTCCGCACGTGCTCGGACGCCAAGCCGCACGAGTTCTTCGGGGTCAAGTTCGTGGAGAGGTTCGGCCATATCCCCGGAGTCATTGACCAGTTATGCTGGGTAGAACGCATGGACACGTTGGTCACGGCCGGTCGGCGCTTCGGCTTCCAGTTGATCAAGTCGGTGGAGACGGAGGACCGCACGTCAGACCAGTCGGTTCGCCGAGTCAACATGTCGGTGTGCTATCTGTACTGTCAACCTGCACCGGATGCAGTGGACGTATTTATCCGTGGGATTGTTGAGCTGCCGGGTAGCACCAAGTCCAAGCGTCGACAGGATGCTATCAATGCAGCCGGAGACTACATTCTTGCCACGATCCACGGACGAGAGTGCCAGCGCATGAAGACGATCGCGACGCTGATCGAGAAATCCAAGACGGAGCGCGAAAGTCTCACGTACGTTCATTCTCCTGATGTTGTCTTGAGGTTACATCGAAGTCAACTCAATCTCGTTGTGTGTCACAGTGCTTGTCATTGCTCTAAAGTTGTCCGTGGGCTGGAGAAAGTCGTACGTCCCTACTCCCGTCACCGTCTTTGTATAAAGGACTCAATATTGAGTGATGTCTGTATTGCTGCAGGAAATGTGCTCAGGCTGTCGAGAAGCGATGCGCCGTCCAAAGTTGGTGGCGTTGGTCGACGCCGACAGGAGGAAGCGTGGTTCTCTAGGTGCGTAATCGTGTGGAAAGGGTCGGTTGTCACTTGAGACCTGACAGTAGTTCTTGTCTCTGTGTGAAGCTCCGAGCGAATCCCTATGCGGTGCCAAGCTCCAGTCGCGCTATGGCAGCACTCGCGACGACGGTGACGTACCGGATACCGTGGCCAAGAGCTACCGCGAATCCGAGTCGTTTCGAATGCTGTTGCCGATCCGAGACCCGCGTCCAAGTTCCAACTACCGAGTGAGCCGCAAAAAGCGAGAAAACGTCCTCATCACCATGTTGCGCAAGCACGAGCGCCAGCGACGAGCAAGTGCAGCGTCCACAGCGACGTCGAGTGTCTAATTGGCCCGTATTGTAATATTGTCGCAAATATGGTTGCTGTTAACCAATCAACGTAGAGTGCAGCGAAATCAGCCAATCAGATGTTCTTGAATGTTCGCGAACACGCCAGAATTTTCGCGAGTGCGACATCCTTATCGCCCACTTCAACGCTGGTCTCATAATTGAATTCGCCGAGTCGAGCGAAGAAGAACCCACAGACGCAATGGGCAAAGATTACTACGCGACGCTGAACGTGGCCAAGGGCGCCACGGACGACGAGCTGCGCAAGGCGTACCGTAAACTGGCGCTCAAGTGGCACCCGGACAAGAACCCGAACGACCGCGACGGGGCCCAGAAGAAGTTCCAGGAGATCGGAGAGGCGTACGAAGTGCTCAGTGACAAGAAAAAGCGCGAGATTTACGACATATACGGAGAAGAGGGACTCAAGGGACAACCAACAGGACCAGAAGGTCCCGAAGGAGCGATGCCAGGAGGAATGGGCGGAATGCCTGGAGGCTTCACGTACACGACGTCCAGTGGCGGCTTCCCGTCTGGCGGAGGCTTCTCGTTCCATTCTACTGATCCTTCCAAGATCTTTGAGCAGTTCTTCGGTACTTCCAACCTTCACGAAGCTGAGGGCAGTGACCCCATGGCCTCTATGTTCGGAGACATGGGATTTGGAGGCATGCGCGGCATGAGAAGCGGCGGTTTTGGAGGTGGAGACCCTTTCGGACAACGGAGGCAACCACGTGCACAGCAATTGAAGAGCGAGCTCGAGGTCTCGTTGGAGCAGCTGTACACTGGCTGCACCAAGAAGCTCAAGATCACACGCAAGGTGCACGACCCGAGCTCGAACCAACTGCGCGAGGAGCAGAAGATCCTCGAGATCAGCGTCAAGCCTGGCTGGAAGGACGGCACCAAGGTGACCTTTGAGGGCCAGGGCGACGCGATGCCCGGCCGACCAGCTCAAGATATCGTGTTCGTCATCAAGCAGAAGCCGCACAACAAGTTCACACGCGACGGAGACAACCTGCTGTACCGAGCCAAGCTGTCGCTGCGGGATGCATTGCTGGGCAGTGGCACGCTGACTATCAAGACGCTGGATGGACGTGAGGTTCCAGTTCCGCTTGGAGGTGTCGTCGCTCCAGGTACGCAGATGGTGATCGCAGGTGAGGGCATGCCACTGCAGAAGAGACCCTCGCAACGCGGCAATCTCGTGGTGGAGTTCGACGTGCAGTTCCCCACCAAACTCACCGAGGCGCAGAAAAGCATGGTGCGCCAGGCACTGTAAGCTTATCACTGATAAGTTATCAGTTTTGCTAGGCTCGTCCCACGTAGGTGTTCGTTCATTTAAGTTGCTAATGGAATAATAGATAAGCTGAAAACAAGAGGAGCGACACCTCACGCCAGAGTTGCAGACACCGGAATCTGGTGGTGCAGTCACGAGAAGAAATGATACGCAGTTTGTATGTTACATGATTAAGTTTGTGGTTCTGCTCTCGTTTGGGTCGTGTCGTCGCCTCGCCTGGGTCTTCTCGGTTCATTTTCTTTTCTCTTTTCGCGAGCTTTCAATCGCTCGCTCTTCTCTTCCGTTTCAACTTGTTTTTCTTGTCTTGGTGGCGGTGGCTTCTTCTCTCCATGTCGAGCGGACGTAACGCACATGCAACGAGAGCAACCAAAAAGAAAAGCAAAGAACCAAGCGCCGTCCGTCCGTCCGAAAAGAGAAGATAAAAAGTGGGGGAGACGACGCCGTCGTCCGACAGTCAATCCGCAGTTCGTTTCCGTCCTCTCACATGGTGCCGCGACGAATGTGCTGGTAGACCAGTCCTTCGGGCGTGAGCTGCGGCTTGTAGCCCGAGGACGCGGCCCAGGCCATGATGTTGATGTCGTCCTTGGTGGTCTTGACGGCGTCGGCGGCCTTCTTGGCCTGCTGCTCCTTGGCCTTGGCCAGAATCTTGCCCACGCCGTCCGCAAAGGCGTTGACGTTGTCTCCGCACTCGAGTCGGAGCACGTCGATCTTGAGCTGCATCTGGTCCAGCAGCGCCACGTTCTCCTTGGCCAGCTTCTTCTCCATGCGTCGACGCTCGCTCTGCAGGCCCGTGAGCTGCTTCTGCAGCCGGTTGACGAGGAACTCCTGCTCCTGCTCCAGCTCGTTCTCCAAGTGTACCTTCTCGTGCAAGATCTTGGCCACCTGCGACTCGAGCGCCTTGCGGACGCCGTTGTCCTCGTTCTGCAGCTCCTGCAGCAGCCGCTCCTTCTCGTTGCGCGCGGCCTCGAGCTGCTTCGAGAGGCGGTTGACGATGTACTCCTGCTCGTTCTCCAACTTGTTCTCCAGATCCACCTTCTCCTTGCGCAGCTGGTTGAGCTTCTTCTGCAGACTGTTGGTCAGCAGCTCCTCCTCGCGCTCCACCTCGAGCGCCAGCTTCTCCTTCTCGCTCTTCACGTCGTGCAGGCGCTTGATCAGGCGGTTCGTGATGCGCTCCTCCTCGAACTCCGTCGACTCGCCCAGCGCCACGAGCGACGCGCGCAGCGACTTGACGTCGGCCTCCAGCAGCGCCGTGCGCTGGCGCTCCAGGATCAGCAGCTCGTCATCTGGTACGGGGTTATTACTGGCCATAATGTAAGCGCTTTCCTGAGTCTTGTCTGGATCGAGACTCGTTGAGAAATGAGGCACGACAGGTGCGGGGACGGGAAAAAGGGCCAGCTGGAGACTTTTGACGAATAGATACCGTAATCCAGTATGAATGAAGATAGATCACTTGATGCAGTACGTTTAAGAGACGAGTACGTGTGTGCTAAGCTATGTGTACTGGATTATGGAAATTGCGCGACCGCAGCTTCAACTGCGAACGAATCTGCAACTGGCGCGTTGCTCAAAAAAGCGCAAAGGCCCACATGGCTACACGCTAGTTCTACATGTAGTGCGGAGGAAGGCTGGCAGACTTTGGTGTTGTGCGTTGGTTGGGTCGGCTACGGTTTTAGTGTGTGCACCCGCCGGAAGAAGCTCGCACGTTTGTTCTCTGCAATTTTTGGCTCGATCTTTCAACCCGGTGATTTCTAGCGATCGTTTCGGAGGACCTGGTTTCGGTGGACGATTGGATTAAAGTTGGAGACTAAGACGACGTTGTTCTGGTCAACGTCTCCAGTAGCAGTTGGTGAGCGCCGTACTCTCTCGTCCTTATGGTGCCGACCCAGTCACCAGGTGTCGTAGTCATTCTGCTCTAATAATGCATAGCTTTTCAGCGAACTTGGCTTGATTCATCTTGAAGTTGCTGCATATTCTAAATCACGAAGCATTCTAGAACATATTCTAAACCACGAAGCATTCTAGAACGTCGACTCAACCGCATTCACGAAGTAGATCTACTTCGAGTTTTACCAAGCAATTGAAAAACGAGCGACACGAAAACATAATGTTTGACCACTGGAACTCCATGGCCGCCTTCGAGCAGTCGATGCTGGGGGTCAACCGAATGTTTACGATTCCAGAATTGGCCACCGAGGACGTAGAGTTTTTCAGACTCTGGGGACGAACCAAAGTCTCCACAATAATAAAATGACAACCAAGAGAGCGGCAATAATTCAAAGCGGAGTTCGAACGCCAAGGACGTTACCACCACCACCGACCAGAAGAAACACGATCCCCACACTTTCTCGTCCTACTCGTTCAGTAACTCCACCATTGTGGACGACAAGGGGCAGCAGATAACCAGCACCCGTCGTCGATACGAAGACTCGTCCGGCCGACTCAAAGCTGTGCACGAACGGCAGGTTGAGGGCAAGAAGCTGCGTACGACGTGGCACCGCAAGAGCAAAGACGACGACACTCGTCTCGAGTCGCTGTGCTCGAGCGGAACTCCAGAGGAATTCGAAACGAGGTGACAAAAGACCCCCAAGTCAAAGTTGTAGACGAAGGAGCGAGATATTGAATAACAAATGTAGGTGTACTGCTGTAACTTGCAAGGTGTCTTGAGCTCATCAATCACCGATAGCAACCGTTCATTCCTCCAGTAGTCGCGCTTGTCAATCAAAAGATTTCGTGGGGAGTCAAACGACAAGCATGACGGCTAGACTGCTGGTTCTGCTGCTCGTGACAGCGTTGACGACTTCCAACGCTGCTTCGACAGCGCGCGTCGTGGTGCCGGACCTCGCTGGGATGATCTACCCGACGTCTGCTATCAGCCAGCACGTGCAGTTCGGAGACCCCACGTCGCCCTACCCCATCGCCTACGAGTTCGTCGCGCCCACAACAACTTCTGCACCTTGTGCCAATGCTCGACTTTGTCTTGAGCTTCAGATCTCGTCCGTCTACGAGATGGACCCCTTTTACCTGCACCGATACGACACTAACACACCTTTGGTCTCCGCTACTTTTGAAGGACACGACGCGAGTAACATCTTACCATTGATCCCAGGTAGCACCGACGGAGAGTCGACAATTTGGTGGTTCCAGTCCAACACGACAGGAACTTCGACTTCGACTGGCACCGCTACTGCTACGAGCACTATCAGTGCACCACCCGTGATCGACATGATGCTACGTCTCCGACAGCGGAGTCAACGGCTCTCAGCTCGAGATCAACTTCTTGTGCAAATGCGCTTTGAACTGGTAGATTCACGCACCGTCACGAGTGTAATTCAAGTCTACAGTGTCTACGGCAGTCAGCGGGCGACGTACACAACGCGTCGTGTGAATGCAAACACCATTCGAGTTGCACTCTCCATTGTGAAAAACACCGAGAAGCAGGACGTCACTTCGTTCGATGCTTACCCGATAGTTGCAACAGCCTCGATAGATACTACGAACGGCGGGAGTACGTCAGGAACGTCATGCGATGCTTGTGGTGCTTTTCTCGACGCTTGTCAAGACATTGAGTTGTGCCAGGATGAGGTTTTGCCCTGTTTACTATCGCAATTGGAGGCGATGGCTGGTACTGAAGCGTTCAGTGCCAGCCAAAGCTCCAACGATGAGGAAAGTGGAAGTGGACTTGGAAGTCAAGGTTCTGGCAGTGGAATGAATTCAAATGGTAACTCTGCAGCAGCATCCAGCACAAGCTCTAGTGTTAGCTCTGGTTTTGGATCGAGTTCACTGGGCGAGTCTCAATCGACTTCACTTGCGTCGTCTGGGTTTGAATTAGGCGAAGCAACCTCGCTTGGTTCTGACTCAAGTGAGTCAACCGGATCGAGTACATCAACTTCACTCAGCGGGTCTGAATCTGGTGCGGCCGAGCACTACAGCACCAGTCAAATAGACTTAGTTGGTCCTTTAGCTGCATGTGCTGCTTCTCTTCCGACTACCGCATGGACCCCCGTTCGACAAGCGCTATTTTGTTTTGCACGTCTTAAGTGCACGCTCGGATCTGTATCCCGTGACGGCAAAACGTATCCCTCAATACTCCGCATGACCACAAGTGGCTCGCAGAAGTTTTCAACGGCGTCAACGATAAGCGGGACAAACAACGTGAACCTGACAATTGTGCTGCGCGATGTTCGGCCGAGTGTGAACGAACTACGGACATTTGAGTACAGTGCTTCAGCCTCGTACCTGGGCATGTTTCTGCGCTCGTTTGTACTACAACAAGCTGCAGAAGTTTCGGCTCTAGTCGAAGGTGACGCCAACGACTCGAATCTACTGCAGATATCGCTCACGTATTCGAACGCACTAATGCTCAAATCGCTGGAGTTTAACACAGCGGCAGGCCAAGTCAGTATGATCGAGAATTTGCAACTGGAAGCTGTTATTGAGTACCCAGCATCCTCGTCCCGACCAGCACTCGATGTGCTTCTCGGCGAGCTTCGGGAGCGTGTAAGTGATTCTTCTGCTGCTATTCACTCGTGGTTACTGGCTGCGGATTGCTTGTCATGCAGCTCACAGCTATTTGGATGTTCGTCTCAAGCTGTTACTGATAACTCGTGCAGCTACAACGCAATGACCAGCAGTTTTGGGCAATGTATTCTTCAGCAGCTTCCACCAAAGCTTTTTAAGGGGCTTATGCAAGGGACCGCGAGTAATAGGCGCGTTGCCACCGAGATATCTCGCTGTATATCTGCTAGTTCATCCCCTACAAATGGATTGGATTCGATTCTGAAGGCAAGTTCCAGCTTAGCGTGTTTTGCGGCAACCCGTTGTCCTTTTGGTCCGATAGCGCTGGTACAAGACACAAGTGCTATTGTTTTGGAAACTACGTCGTACATACAACTGCTGAGAATTTCACCAAGCTCTTCGACTGACGTTGTCAGCATTACGATCTCATACAAAACTGGCGGGTTTCTCATCGATACCACCTCGCCGATCTACGTCGTCTCAAGTGAAGACGAGATCAAGGAAATCATAAGCAGCGCACTGGTATCGACCGGAATCGATGTGTCTGTGCGTTCTTCAGGCCCCAGAAACTCACGAATCGAATGGACATTAGAAATTATATATCGTTTTGTGTTTCTCGCTGGAAAGTTTTCTGCTAATGCTGTGGTGTATGGCCATTCTCTCGGGTCGGACGCGATGAAGCAGATAATGATGGAAGGAGGTGACGATCAGCTTCGAGTTGTGCCACGCAACCGGTCGAACGTGTTCAAGCAGTCTGAAGTGGAGTCTACTAGCCCCCTATTTACTTTGCCACAGAATGATAAATGCCGTACGTGTGCACCAGTCATGAAAAGATGCCAAGACGACCCGGTTTGCTCCGTATATTCTCGAGAAATCCTAGTTCCTTCACTACGCTCTGCTGATACGACCCAAGCAAAGGTATCGTTGAATGCAAACGATCAGCAGATCTACGATTTCAATTTGGTTCCAACTCTTCAGTCCGCTTTAGCTGACGGATGCAGTAGCTGGGATCTTCTTGCAGCGGAGTTGTTGTGCCTTGCCGAGGTCGAATGTGATTTGGAATATGCTACCAGTAGCACTACTGGAAGTCATGTACCTACGTATTTGAAAATGGACAGCATCCTAACAGAGCTGCAAGTACGCATGTATATCGACACGCAGTGGACAATGACAATATCCGAGAGACAATTTGTCTACAAACCAAGTCCGGCTTCGACGACTTCAGTAACTCAAGCGGCCGATGATTTTCTAGATTGGATGAAGATCAAGATCAGTACTTTTGTACCAGGCATCAACATACAGCACTCGAGTAGCTGGATGGTGGAGAACACAGGTGCTGCAGTTGGTAATATTGAGCTGTACGGACAGTATGACGAGCTCATGTTTCGCTATTTGATGGCGAATTTGACGACGATTCCTTCCTTTGCTGCTTCAAGTCCAGGGCGTATTCTACCTGCCGGGATTAATGTGACGAACTGGAGCCTGAATCTCACTTCAGTAGACCACAAACCTCAATACAGTAAGCTGCTGGATCTCCTGAAATTCGGTGCTACAGCTAGCGACTCGACTACTACCCCCTCTAGGAAAATCATTGCAGCAACAGATTCTTGTCGGGCATGCGAAGTAGCTACCACGATGTGCCAGAATGATGCAGAGTGCGTGAGATTCTCGAGAGAAAAACTCGTACCTCTTCTTCGAAATGGAAATGGCGAATTCGACGTCAGTTTGTTCAACCAGCAGGGCAGCGCACGCGTCGCTCTCCCTTTTGGTCCGAAGCTTTATTCTCTCATAAGTGGTGCGTATATCTCCCTCGAAAGTTGGGATATACTCGCTACGGAGCTGTCGTGCTTTGCCACAACCCAGTGCGATTTAGAGTACGATGACGTTCTAGTGCCCACCACAAAAGCTCACTCTCCGTCCTATCTGAACATTGACAAACAAGCAATCACCCTTTGTGTATATACATACAAGGATACCGAATGGAGCATGGACATTTATGGCACCGTGATGAATTACGTTCCAGATGCAAGTACATCATCTTCACCCTACGAGGCTGCTCTTGCTTTCAAGGAGTGGATTAAAGAAAAAACTACACAGGATCCCTACAATTTCGCTTTCTCAGGAGGAGAACCGATAGTTGTAACAATGGATGGGATGGCCAGCTTTAACGTCACTCTAGATGGACCATTGAACGCATTTGGGCTGAACAGTTCACTACTTCCGCCGACTTTGGTACCTACACTCAAGCCATCAGCAGGAACAGGCGTGACTACTGCTAAAGTGAATGTTGTGCCCTGGGACCTCGCTCTTCGTTCGGTGACTTACAAGCCTCTATACAGTAAGTTGCTTGATCTCCTAGAATTTGGGTTTGTCGAGAGCGTGCCATCCGGTACTTCAAGTGGTTCTTCAGCACCAGCGTCTTCCAGTTCTCAAGTTTCGGCGTCTTCAAGTGAAACTGGTTCCGGTTCCACTTTATCAACGTCTTCAGGTGAAGCTGGTTTCGGTTCTAACGCATCAACGTCTTCAAGTGAAGATCCTTTTAGTGGCGCTTCTAACAGTGGTGGCTTCAAATGCGCTGACTGCATTACGCGGCTGAAGAACTGCCGACAAGACGCCATTTGTGCTTCAGCACTAACCAATTTCACGTTCAAACTGGAGGCTCAGCTGACACTTTCTACAAGTCAATCGTTTGATGCAACCGATTTGCTACTGAATTCCATTTTCCCAGCCATAGCAACAGCCGAAGGTCGGCAAAAACTACTTTCGTTGGTCACATGCAGCAGTTTACATTGTGTCCAAAAGTCCTGCGATATTGGAGAGCCTGGAGAATCAGCGACCTTGGAGATTTCAGCTGCGACTTGCACGTTCACGGCAAATACAGCGCTGAGGGTCAACATTCAGTTCATGCAAGTACTTGAAAGTTACTTTTACGCGGAAAGTGATGACCCAGCAGCATTCGCTCTGCTCGTGGAAAACGAAGTACTAGGAGGCTATAAATCCTCCCGCGTTCAAGTAAAAGCAACGAAAGAAAGTATTTCTGCTGGTAAAGTACGCTACACCTTTGTTTTCGATGGACTGGTATCTGGTACACCCCCACATTTTTACCCTCAAGATGGAACTTTATTTGATAGCAGCTCCGAGACGTCTGCGCGATTTCAATTTACTGCGTCGACACAAGAACTTTTGAATGTGTACACACCTTGGATAAACTGGCTAAACTCCGCAGACACGAGCAGTGTCCCCTCTGACTCGGCCATCGAACCTAATCTATTGGAAATGCTACCGGCAGGAGATGTCTGCCGTCGGTGTGCTGCTGAAATACAAAGATGTCTTGATGATACCGGATGTTCAGCATACTCACACGATGTGCTGCTCCCCTGGCTTCGCAGTGCTCCGTTACCCAACGGGTACGCGATTGATTTGACCCCTCTCCTTACATCTCTTCCAGCGAACGCATTCAGCACAAAAGAATCCGGGCATGCGTTCTCAGCTGAACTGCTATGCCTTGCAATCACGACATGCCAAACGGGATATTATGACGTGAGTGCTGATGGAGACTATCACCCTTCGACGCTGAATATCGATCCGATGGTTGTATCGGTTTACATACGCACATACGCAGACACGCAGTGGAGCGTCTCACTAAATGGCGATACGTTCACGTACACTCCATCCGAATCTGTGTCGACATCGATAAATGACGCTGCTCCCGCCTTGAAAAACTGGATCGAGTCACTGGGAGAAACAAACTCCTTGGACATTGAAATTGACACCACAGACTACGATGAAGATGCAGGCGCTGCTAGTTTTTATGCAAAGTTTTTCGGAGGGTATGACGCTTCCAGTGGTCGCTACAGTCTGCTCTCTCCAAAGCTATTCCCTAGTTTTACTGTTGTTGGGGGCACTGGAGATTCTCCATTTGCTGAAGTGACGTTGTGGAAGGTATCACTTTCGTCAAGTGACCAGGAGCCGAAGTATGACAAGCTCATCGATTTATTGGAGTATGGAATTGCTGGCACCACAATTCCGTCCCCAACCTCAACTGTAACCTCTCCTGCAAAGATGATCCCATCACCTGATCCGTGTCAAAAATGTTCGTCGATCCTTGCAACGTGCCGAGCTGATGAAGATTGCAGCTCATTCTCCGAGCATGCCTTAATTCCCCTCCTGGACAATGCATTCCCTACAATCCAAACCGAGTTATTGAACGATTATGGAGCTGCAGCCTTCACTGTTGACCTGTACCCTGGACTTAGTACGTTGGATTCCAGTGAGTATATCACCCCGGCAGCTTGGAACATGGTTGCTGCTGAGTTTTCGTGCCTCGCCTACGATGCGTGCGATATGGAGTACATGGATGTGTACGACAAACTGAGTATGGACACTCACAAAATCATGAACCTGGACGTGGCACACTCAGCGGTCCACGTGAAAATGCTCACGTTTGCAGATACCGAATGGGATATGACGATTGATGGAGTTGTTTTCTCGTTTGTACCCGACGGACCATCAATTGTCAATACAGCACAGCAACTTGATGACTGGTTTACGGCTCTGAATTCGGATGCCTCAATGCCGCTTGAGGTGGAAGTGATTGAACAAAACGTACTCATCGACTACCTCACATTCACCATTCAATTCTTTGGGAGCTTTGACAATGACCTGTACCAGTATATGATGGTGAATCCAGCGATGATCCCCAGTTTCTTGGTTGTTGGAGGAACTAGCGTGGACCCAGATGCGTACTCGCCGGCAGAGGCAAATGTTACATTGCCCAGCCTAAGGATCTTGTCCCAGTTCATGAAGCCACAATATAGCAGATTGATCGACATGCTATCTGATGGTATTACAAGCTCACCCTCCACGCCAAGCACAACACCCACACATTCCATAAGTTCGAGCGATCCGTGCCGCGATTGCCAAGCCACCACAACGCTTTGTCGTAGTAACGAGGATTGCTTGAGATCATCGCAAATGACACTCGTACCGCTGTTACGAAGCACGGAGATGGATATGAACGTCCGTCCACAAGGCGAATCCGGCGGCACTCGAGTCTCCCTCAACTTGAGCGCTGTGCTTTACTCACTTGCGTCTAAGACAGAAGACGCATTCCTCACGCGCGAAGGTTGGGACTTGTTCGCCGACGAGCTCTCGTGTTTTACTGCCTCTTGTGACTTGGAGTACAGTGATGTGAACTCCCCGACATGGGGGTCTCACATTTATACTTCACTAAGTATACACGAGGTTTCCGTCTTCATCTCCGTTTGCACGTACATGAACACGCCGTCGACTCCTGGGACGCAATGGAGTATGAAAGTCGGCAGCTCCGAGCTCTCGTACGTGCCTCCTACTACCTTCCCATCACCTGATGCTGCTGCAAAAGATTTCCTCGATTGGATTCAGCAACGACTCAGCGAGTCGCCTCGCAGTCTCACGATCGAAACGCAAGAGCCGGTCATCAATCAGGCCCACTACAGCGTGACATTCGTGGTGAGTATCTCTGGCTGGTCGACTACGTACGACCGAGTTTTGGCACCTCCGTGGTTAATCCCTCGCTTCCAAGTTACTGGGGGTACAGTAGGTGGAGACACCACTCCGACAGCCGAAGCTAACGTCACTCTCTGGGAAGTCGAGATCGTGAGCTCCAACCAGAAACCTCAGTACAGCAAACTACTCTTCATGCTCGATCTCAACGAAAACTGGTGAAACCCCGTAGCAGCCATGGTACGGCCCGAAAGAGAAAGAAACTTGATTTTAACAATTTTAAAATTGTAAAAACAGTTGTTAAAACAAGAAGTAGAAAATCCGGGATAATCACATGGGATATTCTTTTCATTTTTTGATATTCTTTGAAAATATCGATGTCGACGAGCTGGGGCGGCTGGGGCACCAAGCTCAACGTGACGTCCATCGTCTCGCAGGGGCTGGAGCAGGTGCGCAATCTGCGTGAGGACGTGGAGAAGTCCTTCGACCAGGTGGTGACGGGGGCGCCGGGCGCGCTCCCGTTGGGCTCCAGAGCCTCCCACAATGGAGGCCTCGTTGAGTACAAGACGGGGGATAATGAGGCGAATCAGACGCAGAATGAGGCAGCGGTGGATTTAAATGAGGACAAAAGTAATGCGGAAGTTGACACTATCGCGACCGAAGTTGGTACTATTACTGCGGAAGAGACCATGGAGCTGATACAAGAGGAGAAATGTGTCGCCGAGACGGAGCTGGAGGAAAAACTGGAGGTCAAAGAGGAGCAAAAGGAAGAAAAAGAGGACGCAACTGAAGAACAGGAAGGAGAGGAGCTGGAAAGAGAACAAGAACAAGATCAGGAACAAGAACAAGTAGAAGAAGAGGTTGCAGAGCAGGATGAAATTGAAACGGGGGCTGCAGTTGCTGCTTTAGAGCATGTGAAGGTGCTGGAGGAGTCTGAAGAAAGTGCAGAACAGGAGGAGGGTGTTCCTGAAATGAGTGACGACGTAGCAGAGGAATCGGAGCTGGATGCGGCGACTCTGCAGAAGGAGCTGGAGGTCCGTGAGTCGCAGCTGTTGGCGACGTCCACGACGATCCGAGAGCTTCACGACGAGCTGGACAAGACGTGTCATCGGGAGGTTGCAGCCGTCGAACGTGCCCAGTTCCTGACGGAGCAGCTGGAGAATATGCGTCGCGAAGTGACCAAGTTGACGCAGCTGCACCGCGACACGAGTAACAGTCAAAGTGCGGACGTGCAGGCGCTGCAAATGGCACTGGCAGAAAAGGAGGAGAAGCTGAGTGGTCTGCTGGACGAAGGGCAGGCGCTTTCTGTCAAGCAGGCGCAGCTGGAGCAGAGACTGCGTACTCTGCGCAAAGAGAAGGACGAGCTGGAGGAGCGAGCGCTCAAGTCGCAGTCTCAATTCGAGGCGTCTGCCGAAGAAGTGAAGGATTTATCGGCAAAGTTGAAGACAAGTGAGGAAGAGAAGACACGTTTGGCACAGGAAAATCGCGAGTTGGCAAGTAGTGCGGACGGCACTACCGCGAAGGCTGAAAAGGCCGAGCGAGAGGCGCTTGAGGCTGCGCAGCAGCTAGCAAAATTGCAGGCCCAGGTTCAAGAACTGACCCTCCAAGTTAGCAATAAAGACGACGAGATTGAACGGCTGAAGACTGCGACGCAGTCGAACGAGGCGCTGAATCTCGAGAAATCGGAGCTTGAGCAAACATTGCAATTTTTACAAGAGAATGTACGTGATCTGGAGCAAGAGGCAGCCCGTCGTGAAGAAATGGCAAGAGCTGAGATTGTAGACCTGAAGCGCAAGTGGCAGGATGCTGTGGGCCGTGTGGACATGCTGGGACAGAGCATTTCCGAGGCCACGCAACCTCTCCTGCGCCAGATTCATGCGCTGCAGGAGGACCAACGTGCAAGACAAGAAAACTGGAAAGCTACCGAAAGCACACTTGTTGCAAGAATCGGCGAAGCTGCGGAACAACGCCGTGCAGCTGAGCAGGAGAAGCTCGATATGGAGCAGCAACTGCATGAACTTCAACGTAAGGTGGACGATATTGAGCTGGAGATAACGAGAAAGCAGGCCGAACTAGCTCGTGCCCAAGAAACTGTAGAAGCCGTCAAGGCCGAGGCTCGTGAATTGCGTGGACAGGTCGATGCACTACACATCGACTTAGATCAGGCAAAACACCAACGCGACGCAGAAGCTGAAGCAAAGCAGCAGCTCCAGGATCGTTTGGACGGTGTGGAGAAGTCGGCTAAAAAGGTGGAGGCTTCAGAAACAGCAACAGCGGAATTGGAGCAATCTCGAGAGCGGGAAGCACAGCTTCAACAGGATCTCGAATGGCACCGACAAGAGCTTCTTCGACTGAAGAGCTCGACGGCGCAACCCGCGCCCGCACCATTATCAACGGGCTCTACCTCTTCGCAACATTATTACGCGAGACGAAGTATTGATGGTGAACGACACAATGGCTCTGAAAGTCTGTCGTCGGAAGCGTCAATTCTGAAGACGACGTTGGAAACTACTATGACTGACTCCTTGAGCTCGAATGGAAGCAATACGTCGATATTGGGCCTTAATCAGCTACAGCAGCGACTCAGGCTACGGGAGGGTGAGAATCGCATGCTTAAGCAGCAATTAGAGGCATTAGAGGCTCGGCAGAAACAAACAACCGATGAGATCGTTCGCCTCAGCACGCGCAACGCATTACTGGAAACTGGTGAGGCGCAGCGCGAGCAGGCGCAACTAGAACTGGCAAAGCTGCAGAAGCATCAGGTGGTGCTGCTCGAGCTGTTTGGCGAGAAGGAGGAGCAGGTCGAAGAACTGCAGGCTGAAGTTAGCGAGCTAAAGGCTTTCTACCGCAAGCAGCTCGATACACTGGCTACACAAAACGAGCAGCAAAAGCAGCGAGCAGAACAACAGCATCATTAGTGGAGTGGCAACTAGCCAACCGGTACGCCTTGCATATTACTACGAAGTAGTATTCTTGTCATGATCCTGTGTCTTTCCTTGCAATTAATTTGATTCCAGATCAAAGACAAGTGCTGCATCTGGTTCGGGTCGCTGCTCTAGCGCAACCGATTCTATCAGCAAGGCTGGTGTTCGTGCAGCATTGAATGAAGTGG
>AUWJ02001277.1:0-10649 GCA_000468175.2 Phytophthora cryptogea
AAATCATTTTTTCGATATTTTTATTCGGGGTAAAAATATTTAAATATTTTTATTCCCATCCCTGCTCCGCGCACCTCTCCATTCAACACCGTGCTACCCAATTTTGTCGTATAGGTGCACATTCCTTGCGCAATTTGCGATCTTACTTGCTTACAGGATGGCCTGGTAGGTGCTAGAGAGCACAAAATAAATTGCCTAAAGGTTTTGCGTTCGTGGTGGTATTGATAAGTCGACAAGAAGGACTTGCTATCGCGAAGTAAATGAGGCAAAATATCAATGATGTCGATTGAGCAGCAAATACAACATGCATCACCTCGCGGTTTAATTCATACGGCCGATGCAGTTCGGAGCATTGCAGTCGCAACGAATGGCCTCGTCCTCGATTGGAAACTTGTAGTCGTAAGTGACCTCATCACCCACGGCAATAGCACGTTTCGCAAAGATCACGATCTTCTTCTCGCCGCCTTCTACCGTCACAATGCGCGCAAAAGCTTTGGGGTCGCACGAGTGATTGATGAAGCGGGCCAAGTTACCACACCGCGTGGCATCGATGATAGTTTTCTCGTCCAATCGGAACATGTAGCAGCTTCCAACACCTTGCTCTTCATATCGTCGCTCCCGTTCGTCTGCCACGGTCTGGCCGATCATTTGACCCTGATACTCGACGATCATTTGGCCTTCGCTCACTGCTTCTTTCAGGAAAAGGCCGTAGCCGTGGATTGACGACTTACGAACCAGCATACGCTCGTCGAATGGCCGACGACGCAGCTCTCGGTATTGCATGGTAACCGGTAGGTGTTCGATGTCCATAGCCACACCTCCAGAATTATTGTTCCCACTTGCACCATTGCCATTGCCACTAGCAGCACCAGCAATCGGTTCGTTTGTCGCTTCTTTGTTAAGAGCTTGTCGACGGGGCATGATCTTGACTTTCTTTGGTGTACCGAAGAGGCGGTTACCCTCGAATCCGTCAGTCCTTGCACTCCCTGAAGACTGTCGGGCACGCTGCTCAGCTCGCACAAGCTGCTCTACAACTCTTTCAGCGGTCTGGAAGTCCTCAGCAGACGGCAGCTCTTGTGTAAACTCGTACTGGTCGCCGTCTTCCTCATCGTCAATAAATGAAAACGTCAGAGCTGATGCACTCTGTTCCATTGCATCGTGGCTCCTCTTGCGTGAACCAGATCCCCATGTTGCTGCAGCTGAACCAGCCAGTGGACTCTGTCCCTGTCGCTGTTGTTGCTGTCGAAGTTTTCTTACGATAGCGCGCCTGCTAACTGCTGTGGTAGCCGCGTAAGGAAGTTCCTCGATGTGACGGGTAATCTCGGGCAGTCCAAATCCGAAAAAGTAATCACCGTTCAGAGCAAAAGAGAACCACGAGCTGCGCTTCAAAAACGGATTTCGCTCTGTCTCCGCTGCACCACTCTCTCGGTTTTGCCGGTCAGCTCGCGGGGTTGCAGAGAAACCTCGCTTTTCCTCGTAAAACGATACCACGCGGCTACGCAATTCGATGAGCGCATCCTCCGGTGTAGACGCAACAATAGGCCGTTCCCGATCATCTGAAGCAGTAATTTTAAAAACTACCCCAGGTCGCTGTCGTTGTTGGTCGTACTCCCCATCGTCAGTTTCATTACCATCACCTTCGCCATTTTCCAGTCTCCTTTGCCGGCGGGCACGTCGTTCTTCAATCTCGGTACTAGAAATCACGCACTCGTACAGACAGCGCGTTGCTAACCGACGCGTGCTCCAGAAAATGCGTGTACTACGGAAGCCTAGTGGATAGATAGCTGTTCTGGTGTGAAAACATCCATTGCCAACGAATATGTGTCCGAGAGAGTGAACCGTTAATGCACCCACACGGTAGCACATCGCCGTTGGCGTGATGCCTCGCTTGAGCTCTGCACGCTTTTTCTTTTTTAAGTCCGAAGCTGTCACGAGTGGCGGGTCACTGAAAAGGCTTCGTCGGGGCTCAGATCGAGGGTTAATCACCGGCAACACGCACCGTGGTTGATTTGGAGTAGAGTTTGTGGATTTGTCGACTGCTTTCGTCTCGGGCAGCTGAAGCTTACTAACTCCATCTTCAATTTCCTGCTTCATCTGTAAATCCGACACGTTTTCTTCCGTAATGTCACCAACGGAGGACTCCTCAGCTCCCGTGCAACTGGTTGCACTTAAACTTTCTGGTGTCGCAGGTGGGAGACTCGGCTCACTAGTATCATCGCTAATTGGAGTGTCAACTCCCAGATCAATCGCATCTTTGGGGCTGTTCATTGTTTCCTTTGCTGGTTGCGCAACTTCGTTTTCTTCGACAAATGCATTTGAGGGTTCATCCTCGTTTGCAATAGCGTGAGCACAAACAATGTCTTCGCTTTCAAGGCATGCTTGTGGCTCCTTCACCTTGAGATCAACACCTTCAGGAGGAGCAATTGTCAGCGGAATTCCATTAGTAGCCTGCAGTCTCCGTGCCATGATTTCTAAGTGAGGAGCGAAAGGACAGCAAGTTTCACCGTTTGGCAAAAAAGCCACCCCAGCATCCACAGCACAAGGGAAGTGGTAGTGCGTTGTGCAGCGCACAATAGAGCATCCGATAGTAGCACCCATAAGACCACAAGCATCGCAGCGAATGAGTCGACTGCGGTGTTTTGCCTTATTGCACTTGTGCAAAACACCTGAAGCGTCCTCATACACCTCCATTGACCAAAGCACGCAGTTCACATGCACCCACGTCTCGGACTCAGTGTACAGTAGACGCCCACATGCTGTGTTATCACCAAGCATAAAGCACAAAGCACAAAATCGGGTGTCCTCAAACGCTGTAGTCTCCAGCATTCTTGCAGGAGCTTCACCTTCCAATTCAGATGTGTCACCCTCTTCTCCAGAACCCTCAGCTTTTTGCGTTGGCCAACCATGCAGGGGCGACACTGTCGTCAATTGCACCTGTGCCCTGCGGCTTGTACAAGCTGAAGGTCGTGGCGATGGGGCAGGGGATGAAGACGAGGTGCGAACACTCAAGGCAGATGTAGCATCAGTGACTTCTTCAGTTGGACATATCTCCGGTCCTGCTGTCTTTGATTCCAAAGTATCGATCTTGCTTTGTTGAGTCGATTCAATCTCTGGTGAGCGTTTAGGTGTAGAAGTGGTGGTAGTTTTCGCTGTGGCATTACCGAAGCCAAACACTTCCAAGTCTGATCCTGGCTCGCGAACAAGGTGCCTCTTTGCTACCCGGCGGTCATACTGCTCCTTAATTGCAGCAATTTCCTCTTCAAGTTTCAATCTTGGCTTAGATTCTTCTCCGTCAACACTCTCGCCGGTTCGTAGACACTTCAACAGTGACTCCTCCAGCTTCCGATGCTCTGTTCCAACAACTCCCTCTATGTCACTTGATAGCAGGTGTAGTACGACTTCTGTAAGCGGTCTCCACCCATACAGAAGATGTACGCAAGCCAGTAGCGCTGCGCAGCTTGCAGCCTCAGAAACGATTGTGCAAATAGCACTCGCATCTTTACGTGTGTTTAAGCCCACAGCTTGCTTTGAGTAGAAACTTTGGGTCTTGCGTTGTTGACGCCGTGTTGCTGCCCGAGGTCCACGAACGTAACGTTTAAACCTCATGTAGCGATTGGCTTTACGCAGCAGCCACTCGGGAAGAACAATTCCAGATGCATCAAGTTCCTGCTGTTTCGTGAAACGATACCAGTCGCCTTGAAAGTTGAGGCTACGATACGCGAAGTTGCGAAGACACTCTTCTCCCAACCGTAAGACGTACAGGTAAACTGGTGTGTGGTCAGCCAAACGTTTCCAGCGTTCTACCTGCTCCAGCTGTGCTTGCGTTTCCTTCCAGCTCGATTCGCATTGGGAACGCTTTCTCTGAATATCAGCAATTAAGACTTGGCAGCGCCATCCTTCGCCATCAGCGAATTTGGTGGTAAGATGTCCGCGCTCTTGTGGGCGACAAGCAGCGCACACGTACACCGCATTTGGGTCGTCTACCAAAAGCTTGTATCGCTTTGGTTCTGCCTTTAATAGTTCATCACAAGGGGGGTGCACCCAGCGTTCGCAAGCATCGCACTGCATAAGTTCCTCGAGATCAGCATCCCATTTCCGCCGACAAAGTGGGCACTTTTCAGCGTCCTTTTTGCTTTTCCGTGTAGCTTCAGTCCATACCTCAGTCAGAAGCCTAGTACGCTCCATGAGTTCTTCTGCTTCACGCTTATGTTGATTGAAGCAGTGCAAGCACCTGTTTTTCCCGTAACTATACGTGCGCTCACGCGACGCGAAGTGGTCTTTATAGGCCTGGTCCGTATGTGATAAACCGATATTGTCGTCATTGGTACATGTGGGGCTGGTGCACGTAACACAGCTGGCACAATAAATAACCGGAGGAGCCGGCGTAGTCCCGTCACGCTTTTTTGATGGCAGTTTAATAGCTGGTACGAGGCAAGATCCGTGATAACTCCGGTCGCAATGTGCACACAGCAGAAGTTGCTCGCCTGCTTGGAGCTCTGCGAACATGTCTGTTTCCCCTCCAATCATCTGAACAATAGCAGAGTTCTCCACATTTCCAGCTGTAATAGCGGTGCGATTAGCGTTAATATCAGCTCCGCAAACAGTCCCAGGCTGGCCACATATCTCGCACATTTTACAATTCGAGCACCGCCAGTACGCACGCAGTTGTTCACTGTCTTTTAGACGGGCAGCGCTCATACCGGGAATGCAAAACGAGTGAAATCCTTCTCCGCAGTCCACGCAAAAAATGAAATCGCTCTGAAGCCCCGCGCTACCACACACACCGCACATATCTAACCAACTGTATGAGTGGGCGGATACGCGTGTCTGTACGATCTGGAAAAATTGTATGCGAGAAATTGAGCTGATCCTGCGAAGCTTCGTCTGAAACGTAAACACCTCATTCGTTACAATGCGGCGATCGGAAAGTGGCATGGCTAAACCAGAGGCAGAACCATTCGTTGAAGATACTGCGGTTGTGCCACGGGTAGTTTCCCCGAAATGATTCGGGTCCATTGAGTCAGGTAGATTACTGTTCGTGTCACTGCCAGCGGCAGATGTCACTTCAGATGCTATCGCACTAGCTGATCCAATTGATGTACCAGTATCACGTAGTCCACTTGCTCGGCTAGGCGCTTCGGACCCCGCATCAGAAGCAGTATCACCATCGTCATCGTCGTCAAAATCATCGTCGTCATCATTATCTCCATCATCACCTCCATTTTGGCGAGCCTCGGGGGAGTCACCATTGGACTGGGGCTTTCCAGCTAGTGCAGAATTATTGGGCAGCTGTCTCTTTGCGGCAACCAAAAGAGCATCATAATGACATCCTCCTCGCTGCTTCATGCGTGCTTTGGGTGCTGTCTGACGGAAGATCCGCTGTCCTTGCCCATAAAATCGCCATGCCTCACGCCAAATTAGGAAGTCCCGCTCCTTCGAGTTAAATGTAACAGCATTCAAGCACATGAGCTCGAAGTCGTCACGAAAAGCGCGAAAGTTAACTTGCGTGTACTTTCCATCGAGAATCTTGTGGCGCATGGTACTCAGATCCATGGGAGACTTGATTATGTCGAAGTATGTTGGAGCAATTGCTTCGGTAACAGGCTCTTTGAATAAAACCAGCTTATCCTCAACTCCCAGACGGTGCAGTACATGAAGCATTCGAACTTTGCGGCATGTTAAACACTCGTAATTGTGGAGCACCTTCGGATCATATCCTGCCCCAAATTGCAAGGAATGAGCGAAGTCTTCTTCAACCTGTTTCGCAGTCTTATAGGCGCCGTCATCCCCGGCTGCAGGGGTTTTTCCATTTGAAAGTCCATCACGCTCTTCTGACGGACTACGACTGCCCACTGAAGTCCTCATATTTGAGGTAGAGTCAGTGTTTGCTTGGCCAGTTTTGGATACTGTACTTGTAACATCCCCTCGTTGCAGTGGATTCGAATGTTCGTTTGAGGACTCCGTCCTGATATCCAGCGTGAACTCACTGCTAGATTTTAAAGCATGAAAAGCTGGGTGTGGATCGGGCTCACAATCTGCGTGAATCCAACGATGACATGTAGAGCATGTTAGTAAATCCACACTTGTTGCCAGCCCTTCATCGTCCAGCACCAGGTTGCAGACACCGCAGAACCTATTGGCCTTGTAGTAAGGAATGCACTGTGCACAAAGTGCGGCAGCCTGTAGCGGAAGTCGCCACAGAGACCACTGCTGCTTAGTAGTTTCTGCTGTCTTGTCAGTATGCTGTGTATCATCGCCTTTTCTGGGTTGATCAGTAACTTTCTGGCGGTCGCATCCGGCACACGATATGCAATCGCTACACACAAACGGTATCTCAAGGTCTGACACCAGCACCTGTCCATCCTCTGGGTTCACAAGAGAAATCGGAGCATGGGGGGGATCACAGCAGGTAGCGTGAAATCTTCGCTCGCACGTTGCGCAGGCCACCATATCTTCCTCTCGATCTTTACTGTCTAGACCATCGATCATTTCACCAGTCGAGCATTCATCTAGCTCTAGCAAACAGTAGCTACATGCACTGTTTGCAGCTGCCCGTCCTTCCTCCTTATTGCCCGAAGTTGCTGCCACCACGCTGTCACGCAGAGCACCAGTTTCTCGAATAATTGCTTTTTCAAGTAGCTCTTTGGAATGAAACTCCCCGGGGATGCCTCCACCCACGTCCGATCCACTTAACTCGAGCATTACTGCCAGCTCGCTGAACGCATTAGCATCTTCCAAATAGTAGCTAACACCATCAGTCCCCTTAAGTAGATCGACTGTGGTCTTGCAGTTGGTATCTTCTGGGTCGTCGTGGCGTAGTATTACATGTCGCTGTGAGCCTTCATCAAAGCTCCTTACAACAAATGTTCCTGGCGATAGCTCGCATGAGCCTGCTGATGTAATTACTATATCTTTCCCGACCAGCGCGTCAGCGACTTGCGCACAGCGATCCCAATCCACAGATATTGATTTGCCACCTTTTTTCACTGATTTGCCTGGTAATGGTGGCTCAGCTTTCTCCACCGTTCGTCTGAAGTCAGCTAGTAAGGACTGAAAAACGCGGTTTAGACGCTCTGTTTCCGCTCGCACCTCACGCCCCGCCCACTCCATAGATTTTGCGAACTCCCTCGCTTTCGTCGTCTGATCATCGGGAGATGCGGGCACAAACCTCTTTATACTTCGACAAAGGTATTTCGGCACCCAACTCGACACATTCTGGGTGGTCTCAACGTGCTCATCGTTACTAGAAAATATGCGCACGAGGCGGAAATTAGCACGTGCTCCAAGCACCTCGTCCTGAGTTGGCAACAGTAGATCTTGCGCAAGGCGGTTAAGCTGAAGAACTTGGGCGGGCCACCAGCGATTCTGCAGTGCAGGAACCTTCACATACAGCATCGTGCGTGTGCCAATTGCCATTGGAAAAGCGTATAGCGGCAGTGACACTACTACTCCATCATCAAAGCGAATTGTATGGAGCATAGCTGGATGCGTGGCGTGAAATGCCATGACACGTCCCATAACCCATTGCTTGTCCCATTGCAAAAACACACCCACGCTTTTGCCGACAAGCTCATACATTTTGCGTCGTTCCTCGCGCGAGTTTGGCGTGTTCCCCAAGCGAATAGCTGCGTCAACATCCGAGACTTTCGCAGCAGTTGCACGCAAAAGCCGTCCATACACCTGCATTTCCAGCACCATTTGCTTCGAGAACCGAGGCCTTTTCTTTCTACTTCGCTTAAGCGCTCTCAAACACGGCTTGCAAAACCATGGACGAGCAGGCACAGCATTGGGGTCGCTGGTGCCAAGCACGCTTTCCATTTGAAACTCGCCGAAGCAGATATCACAAATAATGATGACTCCACTTTCTTCGACATCGTCAACGCTCCTTGCGAGAATATTATCGTCCGGGTCCGCAACAACTACCGTTGGGTTAGTGTAGCTCCAACCACTGGTGATCTTAAATCCGTCAAACTCATTCCGAAGCCCAGCAGAAGATCGGACCATCGTAATAGGCTTCGGAATAAGCACGTGTGGACCAACGTTTCCATCAACGGACGCATTACTCGTAGTTTGGTGGCTCACAGACTGTGTCACAGCAGTATTGCCAGCTATCACAGGCGGGCCACTAACGTTTATCTTGGTCTTTTTAGAATTCTTCTGTCCATCATTAATTCCACCCAGTCGATTTCGCTTCCTGCTGGTTGCTGCTGGAGAAACACTCTTTACCTCGTGGCTGGCCGTCTCAGTAAGCACAGAACGTCTGCGCGTGTATCCAACCTGCAAATTACGACATGCTTCACATAGCATGACACCGTCAACGGTTCCACTCGGCCGATGCGCTGCATTTCCACCTGTTTGAAATTTACTATCACAGCCCACGCAAGTCTGCACAGTACTGGAGACTGCCGCACGAGCATCGCTGCACGCAGGGCAGAACCATTCGCCTTCTGGGACTTCAAGCACCGGGGGATGCAGAGATAAAGGGTCAAACTCGTGATCGCAACCATCACATAGCAACACTGTCACAACCACTTCTTGGACAGGAAGCTGCGTGGGCACTGTATCCTGCTTACTGGGGCGACGTCTCTGTGGCACATCAACTTTCGAGCGAGTATGACGGACCTTTCCACCATGCTTCAAATTATGTGTAGAGCAGTCTGGACAAAACCAATCGCCACTTGGCACCTCAGAAAGAGGAGGATTCAACGCGCTCATATCAAATTCACCTTCACATAAATCACAGATCAAGAGTGTCACCGGAACTAGAGGTGCGACCAAACTATGGGCATTGCTTGCCGTCGAGCTAGAGGCAGATCCGTTCGCCAGGGAGACACAGTTATTGCAAAACCAGTCGCCTTCTGGTATTCTCTTCAGCGGCGGGAATACACTTGCCATGTCAAACTCCCCATCGCATCCATCACAAATTATAACTGTCGTCGATTCCTCGGGCCCCGTTATTGTCGTCGATGGCGAATGGGCATTGGCAGTGCAACTGGAACAGAACCAATCTCCTTCCGGAGCTTCTGTCAGCGGGGGATTAAGCTTAGCCATATCAAATTCACCGTTGCACCCATCACAAATAAGCACCACTACGAGTGCGTCATCTGCAAGCGAGGGCGCTAATGCTGCACAGTGTCTACAACTCCACCCAGCATCATTTTCATCTTCGCCTGGTGCATTTGTCAAAAGGTCAACCAAATTCATGTCGGTAACCTGAGGATCACAAAACTCCTGCAGGCAAAAATGTCCTTGGCAGACACTGCAATCCTTCCACCACTTCACTTGCTCATCTGCTTGCTTCTGCTTCTTTTCATTCAGAAGCAACGCGATCGTCCGCGTCTCGATAGATCCATCGATAAGTTGTTTGACCTGTCTGCCGTTCTCAACCAGACACGGCGCACACCACTCCAACGTACTCATCGACGACGCTCGACGTCTCTTTCTTCCTGTACCACGGTACGTTTTCTTCTTCTTCACTCCAGCATGTTCCACTTGATGCAGCTGCACACAACGTCGGTGCAGCCGCAAGTTGTGGCACTTAAGACAGCTTCCTCTCTCGTCCGCCGCGATCTCCACCTGTCGACACGTCGTACACACCTCCACCGCCTTCGAAAAGACGCGCCAGTTGCTCTCCTCACTCTCCACCAACAATATCTCCTCTTCCTCCTCCGTCGTCTTCGAAAAAGCACGCTGAGTCGCTTCTTTTCCGTCATCTCCCGCCTTCCCAGGCCTTCTCACGTACGGGAAAGCCAGCGCTGGCACTAGTAGTGGCAGCCGCGTGTCGTCCACCCTCTCTCCTTCATTCTCTGCATGTTTCTTGGTCTCTGGGCGGCATTTCACGCACGTAAATGGCCCTTCACGCGCTGATTCCTGTCGCTCCGAGGCGTCTCCAGCCTTTTCCAGACACGGCGTGTGGTAGATACCGTCGCACACGCAGCAGCGCGTCACCTGCGCACTCTCCTGCAGCTGTTTCGTCCCGCTTGCGTCTTTTCCCGCCGGAATCGCGGCGCTGGGGCCCGCAGAAGACGGTTTTTCTAGGGCAAAGGGCGGACTCGATCTCGTCTCATTACGCGCGCTCTGCTGGACCAGGGAGGACGCAGGCGCCGCGAGCGCGTGGTCCACGACCTGCTCACATACAAGACACGCGAAATGCATGGCTGGGTGGGGCCTGGTGCCGCCTGGGAGACGCTCAACTGCGCGCGCAAGAAGACGCTTCTTCCCGCGCTCAAAGCCAAGAGCTTGTGGGGAAATGCGCCAAGGGACTTCTAAGGAGTGGTGTGGTGCACATAGGTGTGTGCACCACATCATTCCTTGGTGTACAAGATCGGGCGATCAATCAAGTCGACAACGCTCAGTGTTTGCAATGGCGATGCCGACATGGGCAAAAGCGTATCGGCTGCTTGGTGCCGAAGTCCCACTTCGCTGCCGTTTAACACTCGTATGTGAAGACCAGTCTGCACTAAATTTGCTCGGCATATCCTCTACCAGCATTGCTGCCAACTTCTCCCAACTCAGAACCATTATTCCGGTGCTTCCCGTTTGCGTCTACGGCTACGGTCGAAACTGCTGCCAATGGCGTCGGAGGCTGCAGCGAACGAGCGGTGGCCCTCTTTGCATCTGAGGCATCAGCGTGGAGATCAGCACGTGCA
>AUWJ02001452.1:0-24762 GCA_000468175.2 Phytophthora cryptogea
GGGGTAGGGTTAAGATCTGGTCGTCGATTTGACGACCTCACTTGGGTGCAGCAGCCACTATCTTTTCTCATTCTGCGAGGGGATTTTTCCTTTTCTTCTCTTTCGCCAACCATGCCGGCCACCGCGGGGCGTGTGCGCATGCCGCACAACAACCGCATGCACAGCAGCGCGGCGCTCAAGATGACGGGCATCTGGAAGAACACCATCGGCTACGACCCGTACGCGGCCGACGACGAGAAGCAGGAGACGTCCGAGACCTCGTACGAGCAGGCCAAGGGGCTCATGGCGCTGGCCAAGCTCTCGAACAAATCGGTGGGTTACGCTGGATATTCGTAACTAAAGTAGGGGAAGGGGAGCTTATTGTGATTTTTGGGTGCTTTTTTCTGTTAGAACGATGTGCGTGGAGCATGCAAAAAGGTACTTGAGTGCGGAAATGGGTTACAGTCGCTGGATAAACGGCATTTCTGACGGAGAAATTATTTTTGTTGTCGTGGTATTGAAGTGCGGCATGGTGGGCCACTTGACTTTCCAGTGCCGGAACCATTTGGGCGTATCGGAGAAGCGCGTCGCGTCGTCGGATTCCGACTCGTCTTCGTCCTCGGTGAGCATCAAGTTGTAAGTGACGTTGGGTGCTGAAAAAATACTCATTCATGTCGTTGTATTTTTGTTTTTAGGATTCTTCAAGTGACGAGGAGGGAGATGAGAGTGAAGAAGAGAGAAAATCGACTCGACGTCCATCGTCACGTGGACGCAGTCGTAGTCGCAGCCCTAGTGAAGCCAGAAAGCGACGTCGGGACCGATCGGACGGCCGCAGTCGTAGTCGAAGTGCAGGACGGCGCCGTCGCGACAAATCGCCGTCGAGGAGCCGCAGTTTGAGCCGGGGTAGGAGTCGTAGTCGGGAACGCGAGTCAGCCAAGAAACGCCGACGTAGTCGCAGCCGCAGCTCGAGTGCTAGTTTGGAAAAGAAGAGCAGCAAACGACGACGATCGGTTAGCGAGGAGCGGAAGAAGGACAAAAAGAGGAAGAGCTCGTCCAAGAAGAGGCACAAGGACAGAAAGGAGAAGGATCGCAAGCTCCGCCATCATCGACACCGCGACCACGACTCGAAAAAGAAGCCGCACTCCAAGAAAAAGCGCCATCATTGAATGAGCTCGTCAACCCGGAAGCTATTGCTTGCCATATAAGGGGCTCTCCATTACTCAAATCAAACTCGAGCTTTGCTCGCTTTATGCATTCCCTACCTTTGTGTACAGCTCTTCCTCTCACTGAAAGAACGCTATGCTATATCATCTATTTGCTCCATCTTCTACTTCGAAACCTGTTCAATTACTACATGTACTTCACTGAATCCTAGATAACGTGTTGCCCGCTTGTACGATCAGTTCCTTGAAATGAGATCCACTGCTTGCCACCTCTACGGCAAAATTCCGTTGGAAATCTTCTGGAACCAGTCGTATTGTCTTGTGCCATGATGCCCATTACTCTTGTCCACGATGCGAGCAGCAGTGCGCTCGACGTCCTGCACACTCCAACCGATACACAAGCGACGACTAAGTCGACGAACAATTCGAGCCCGAGATTGGCCCTTGAAGCACGGAAAACACGAGTCTTTGGACGAGAGATACACGAGGGACAACAACTGGGGAGCTTCCAGATGCAGCGCAAGCAAACCTTGAGCCACGAGCTGTCGGTAGCGGTCGAAGCCCTCGGCACCCATGATCTCCACCATCTCTGGTGTGAGCTTGAAAGGCGCGGTCTCCAAACTGAACGTATTACCAGGCGCGATACCCAGAACGAAGCCGAAGTCAATGTGCACGACATGCCCTTCAGTGTCCAACATAATGTTGCCGTTGTGACGATCCTTCACCAGAAAAATATACGAGAAAAGACTGTAGGCTGCCATGCTCGAAATGAAGTTCGCTCGAGCTCTTTCCAACCTGACCGGGTCGTGTTCGCCTGTGATGGCGTCCCGGCCGCATGCTCGATCAAAGATTTTGGGTAAGGAAGTGCCAACACCAGTGATTTTCTTGCCCTTCTTCTTGAGACCGTCAAGCGACTGCGCATCCGTGATCACTTCCAACAAACCGCAGTCCTTACCAGCACACACAATGCTGTAGTAGCGCATCCAGAGATGGAGGCTGTGCTTGCGGAAAATGAGTTGACATAATTTGAGTCCTTGCAAGACGAAGACCTCCTGACGCATGTCGTCAAAACTCTTTGCAATCACCGGAACCAATGCCCACCCATCGAAGCGGGCAAAGGTGCTTTCTTCGCGGATTCGCCTCTGTGTATCAGCAAAACGTTCTCCAAAAAATGGGCATTTTGTGTTCTGCGATGACGAGTTGGCAGAATATAAGCTGTCGCTTGTGTCAGCTCCGTCATCGCCTATCTTCTCTGCACCAAAACCGTCACTTTCGTCGTCAGAGAAAACGCCGGTGCCAGCCTTCTCACTTAGAGGAGTGCAACCAGCAGGCAGCACACTGTTAAGCCCATCAAGGTCTTCGGAGATAGAGGAGCGTAACGAGGCTTGTGACTGTGTTCTAGATACTGGGATCAAGTCCGCGACGTACGTTCCAACGACCTCTCCGTCGAGATAGTTAAGGATCTCTTGCTGCTCTGATCCTATAACGCCGTCCATTTCATTCTCCATTTCCACTGCAGCGTTCACTATTGCATCGACGTCCTCATCATCATGCTCAGCTTTGGAGTCAACATCGTGGGGTCCACCGGGGCGTCCCAATGATGAAGCGATGATTTCAAAAAAGACTAGTGTCGGTGCGCGCGCTTTAGTAGAGAAGACAGTGCCTTCATTAGTCAGCACATTAACAACACGGTGTGGAGGAACCATGGCAGCTGACAGTGGTAAAGCAGCCTCAGGTCGAATGTGCTTACCGCGCAGCATTTCCTGCAACAGTACTGGGAGTTGCTTCTTCCGTTGAGAAGGCTCATCGATGTTTTCTTTCAGGTATGTGCAGAGGTCCACCAGGAAGCGCACAAGCCGCACTTCATCGCCAAAGACGTGCTGCGCAGGCTTGTTCCACAATCGCTGCTTGGTCTCCACGAGATGTTGAGTACCCGACCTCCGACGTTCCAATATCATCATCTGCGCTTCTTCATGGTAATCGACTGGAAACGGATCCAAAAATCCGTCGCCAACCCGGAGTTGCTTTTGGACATTGCGAGAGCTAGCCACAATCTCCTCGTTGCTGCGTGCAAGGAGCCACTCGAAGAATGGAGACTCGCGTTGCGACGCTGCGTATGCACGACGTACGTACTCAAATAGTTGTTCAAGCAGCTTTTCAAACGCTTCACGCTGGTGGATTGGCGCCTGTGGGAACAGAAGTTGAGGGAGGACACTTCGTGGCTCCCCAAAGTTGACGTTTGTCACGAAGAACAGCATGACCACGATACCATTGCCCCGCTTATAAAGTCCTGCTGACATTGCATCCCAATGAGCTGCAATGCATTCCCACGTAGCCTTGACTGCCAGGTGGACACTACGTCTCGCAACAGCAGCAAGGAAGAATAGATAGAACGCACGGACGCTCGGCGATGCGTCTGGGAGATTCACAATACCCCACTGCAATATTTGTGGCCAGTAAAAATCGACGGTATCGGGGCAGTTCTCGACATTGTGCACAAGCTGCGCCAACACGACCACGAACATGAACGGCTGCTGCCGATACTTAAACATGGCCGACAGGAGACTCAAAGGACCCAGACTTCGAGCTCGAATATGAGTTTCAATCTCACGCTTGGGTGCTTGATCAAAATATTTCCACCGTACGAGTTTTGACAATCCGCCAGCTTCATCGACAGCAGAGGCGTAATACACGCCAGCTTCTTGCAATGACGTTAGCAACTGTTGCCGTACATAGCAATCCATGCACACTCGTTTTGGTTCAGACATGGTGATAGCTTTTGCTCCAATCTGGGATCCTGCAAATTCTTGGACAGGAAGAGTGATTGATTCAGGCGATGTTAGGGGCGTCATCGCATAGCAGTGGTCACGACAGAACCGATACGAACAGGACGCACAGATCTTGGGCGTGTGAATAATCCTGCCAAAGCGTTTGTGACACCGCCGACACCCGTTCGTCGGTCTCGGAGTTGAGCCGAATACAGCACCCAAGCTATGCCTCCGCGTCCGAGTACCCACCGCAGCAGGCTCTTGGATCATACTGGAGCTAAGAGGGTCCGTCACATTACTGGTCGCGCGCTCGCGCGACGATACAGTTTGTCCACTCTGTTGGCGACTGGCCGATCTCAACAGCGATGGATCAACTGCCGTATCTGCTACATAATCTCCATCAGTATTCACGGCGCTGGTATCACTATCACCCGTGTCTTCGATCTCTTCTTCATGTTCTTCCCCCTCTGCGATCTCAAAGTGGTCCATTGCAAACATCCCAGGGGCAGTGTTGGTCGTGACCACCTTCACCTCCGACTCCTGCTCAACCACAAGACCCACCGAGCTCAGCGCCGACGTCGTAAGGGACAGCAACCCAAACGGGTCGTTTTCCTCCATTAAAATCTCCGATTTGCCCTGATGCAGCAGCGACCGCATGGAGATGGACGACCGCGACGCTGAAAAGTGGAGCGACTCGAGCTCCTCCACCACGTCCTCTCCCGGCTCCTGCTCCTCATCTTCTTCGTCTGCAACAACCTGTTCCCCCTCCACCTGTTGAGCTTCAGCCTGCTCTTCCCTGTGCAGTAGTTGACTGAGAAACTGCACCCACTGGTCCCTGTGCGTCTGCGACTCGGTCTCAACGAGCAACGCCACGCCCGACTCGTCGTCCTCCACGTAGAACGAGCAGCTCTCAAGTCGTTGGCGCTCGTTGTCGTCCAGTGCCAACGTAACAAAAACGCCTGCGTCCTCTGCATCGTCCCCCTGTTCTGGCAGCTTGACGTTCTCTCCGTCCACGGCGTCGACGCTCGAGACGCGAGTGGACGCCAGGAGGACAGCGCCGCCCGAGCTGGTGGACGTTTTAATGTCCTCTTCGTCGCTGCTTTCCGTGCCTGCGTCCACCGTAAACCACTCGAGGGCGGCGGAGGACGCTCGCGCAATGCAAAAGTACCACACCTCATCATCTAAACGCCCAACGGAGCGGCTCTGTCCACTGGAGGACGACGAAACGTCCTCCTCTTCGATGGAGTGGACGCTGGAGGACGCTTTGAAGCCCACGCGCGCCCGCACACGCGCGAGTCCCTGGCACCGCGACGTCCCCATTACCTTCTTAGTCGCCTAATTAGAAATGGCTTACAGGTATTATTACTTTATGAGAAAATGTCAAGTACCAAAACAAGGTAGAGGAAGTGAGGGTTCAGATGGGTTGTACTTGGGAAATGTAGGGGAATCAGTTGCAAAAGCAGGTGAGTATAAAATGTAGCCAATTTTCGATGGTCGAGCTACATGGCTACATTGTAGTTTGATGTGGGAACAGGTCCTCGAGTTCCGTCGTGCCCGTGGCAATGTCTTGACGCACGTAGAAGAGTAAATAGGCAGTGGAGGAAGGAGATAGTTGGTGGTCGTGCAATGGAGAAACTTTTGCGTCGTCGGCCAACCACCAACAAGTTTCGGCCGGTCGACGGATGTGAGCTGTGTAGTGACCGGAGCTCATGCCGCTGCCCGAATGGTTCACGACTGCGTAGAGGTCGTACTTGGTGCAGTTTCGAGACGCAGAAGTGAGCGGAATGTGGAGTTCATTCTGCAAAAAGTTGATACCACGACGGACTCGAGGGTCCAATTTGTCCTTGAAACAACGATCGCTACAAGGCTCCGAGTCGGAGTGAGCACCATCAACTGCAGCTAAGAGATCGATGAGGTCCAAGTCGTGGATGGGGAAGTCGACGTTGTGAGTGAGTTTCTTCCATTGGTAGTTGCCATTGTCGGTGACGAGATCGAACCGTTTGAGTTGGAGAACGAGGATGGGAGGCAGACTCCAAAGTGAAAGCTGCTTGGTGTGAGGGGTGAGAGTTGACGGATTCTGCTGTTGGCAATTGGAGCAATTGGCGTCGAGGTGATCGGTGCTGCAGAGAGACTGGAGACTTTGCATGAGTGAGTGGGTTTTGGTTCGACGGTAGTGAAGATAGTTGGGGTGATCACGAACTGCGTAGGACTGCAGCCACCAGAAGGCAGATTGGTCCTGAGGGTGGTCCAGGACATTCCAGTCGATGGCGATACTCTCGCAGTTTTCAAGATCAAGCAGTTCAGCAGCGGTGGTGGTTGGAAGAATTGGACAACCGAGACAACCGGTGGTCCAATGGCAGCGACTGCACGCAACGCCATCGTCCCGGACGCGACGAAGAACAAAGTTTGGCGCGTATTTCTCGGATCGACGTTTAATTTTCTCGGCACTGCTTAAACGAGTTTCCAATCGGGTGCTGTGACCAAGAAGAAAGTTGTGAAGCACCATTTGATGGAGTGACTGTCCAGTAAGTCCACCACGCTTTGAGAAACACACGAATGGAGAACCACAAAGTGTTTGCCGTATCGGTGTCGAACAGTAGAACGGCACAAGAAAGTTTTGGCGATGCACAAAACGAAGATACAAACTTGGGCTTTCAGCTACGGGTGCTGCTGTGTCATCGCCAACTCCTGGAATATTGAAGGTCTCAAATAAATGCACAGCGTTTGATAGCGCGGTTGCTGGGGTCTTGTCGTCGAGCTGGTCTTCCATGCTGTCGGTAACCAGCAAATTCTGAATTGTGAACTGGTCCAGATCCCCGATAATGTACTGGGGCGCTGTGGAAAATGCTTCTGACTTGGTTACCTGTGCTAATACGTCTGCGACTGTGGAGTGCTCTTCAATCTGAACCACAGTGCGAACAGGGCCATGTCCTCCTGCTAAACTGCTGGAGGATTCTGAAGCGTGGACAATCACCACCAAATCTTGTTGATCCTTTCTCGTTGCTGTGATACTGGTATTGCACTCTATCACTGGTAACTGCAGTGAAGAAAATGGTTCAAAGCGCGCTGACTGGTGATGGCAAAGATCACAAGTCAGAGAACTTTTGAACTGCCCTGAAAACAGTATGTTGATAACAGAGGGCTCGTTCAAAATGTAAGAAACCCACCACTCGGTAGCCACAACGCGATCATGCCGTCCGTTGCTGTCCTCCACGCCGAATCGCAGAGAATTTTTTTCTGTCAAGGTGCTATCCTCCTTCGACCGGAAAATGCTTGTCAGTATATCATAGCTTCGGGGAGATAGGATATGCGGCTCCGTATTTTGCTTCGGATTCCGCTTCAGCGCGTTGCCAACGTGACCTAAAAGGCAAACGAGGAACTCTTGAGCATCTTGTTGATTTCCGTCGGCCATGTGTGGAGAGAGATACTGAAAGGCTTTCAAAAGAGTTGTCGGTGAGAGTGATGTCGTGGCATCTGTAACTTTTTCTTTGTCACGATTCATTTCTGAAAACAGTTCACCAAGAAGCAGCGAAAGTGGCTTGCTTCCAATCTGTGTTGAACCGTTCCCAGAGCCTGGTAAATTGTACTGGAGTTCGTCTTGAAAAACGTGGGGTCTCAGTGGTAGCGTTGCGGCTAAACACTGGACGACGGCATTCATAAAGCACGTATTGCCAAGGTTGTTTAGACCTCGAGGAGCTCGGTTGCGTGACTGAGAAACTTGCTGGAAAGAATATCCATACTTTGGTGACTCGTACGAGACGGCATTGTGTTTCAACACTGGTGGTTCAGTCTCACATTGCTCTTCAATTTCCAGGACAGAAATTCGGATTTCAAACGAAAGCTTTTGATGATCCAGAAAACTATCCAAAGCCCATGACGGGCATATCGACGAAAATACAGAGCGCAATGGAGCTGCTAGTTGATCTGGTGACAGAATTGTTGGGGCCTCTTGCTGAACCAATGCCTTAATCCCACCTATTGAGTTGCGCTCCACGATCAAGACTTGGCACTGGCACACTGTAGTCACTTTAGAATTCGCATCCTCGCCACGTCCACACCATCTTTTCTGGAAAAGAACAGCATCTACGATACTCTGCACAGTACACTGCTCGAAGGCAATTATCTGGGGAAAGTTGGCGTTTATTTCAAATCCATCGCAGCTCGTGAGGCTGAGCGAGACACGAAGCCAATACCCATGCAAGCAGCTTTGATCATCTCGGTGAAGCTGTACCGTACTCACCCAGTCGAAGCGTGGTTGCTGGGATAACGTTTTGTTGTTTTCCATTTCAAGGCAAAATGACACCATGAACCAGACTGGTAACGGCATCATCACATGACCAAATGGTAGCTCTCTTGCCTCCTCATGAATAATTTGAACGCTGCTGCGAGTCAACAAATCTGGCTGACAATTTAGCATTCTCGCGACAATCTGCTGCCATTCATTGACATTTAGCACACAGAATGCATTTGATTGTGATGCTTCCTCTGAGAGGTAGCAGTCTAACAATTGCTGAAGCGGTACACTATCGTGACCTGAGATCATTGTTGAGTTGCTGTATCGTTTGAGATGTAAGAGCAGCAGTGCTGATTCCACCTCTGCAAATGAAAAGCCAGGCTGCTGCTGCGCTACCTCGATAAATTGTGAACAAGTCAGCACTTGTCGATCTTCGGGGTTTAGAAAAGGAGATCCACTTGGAGATGCTGGTGGGGAAGGCAAAGGTGACTGTGATCGACCACGCTTTCTCATGATGATACTCGCCTCTCGCTCGCTATCAATGGGGCTGAGCCCTTTTGCCAGCTGAAGGAAAACGCCGAGTTGATCCACGTCAAGCTGCCCGTGATTAAATTCATCAAATAGCTCGAACAGCAACCGATAAACTTGATGTACACTTGATGCTTGGATACAGCATAATCCCAGCACAAATGTCGTAACCTCTACACGGACTTCATCAACGACGTGTGGCTCCATCGTTTGATCAATTCCACTACTTGCAACCCGAGATACCAAGGCATCACTAACCGTCTGTAGTACATCAACAACGATATCGCGAATTTTATCGATGATTGAACGGATCTGCCGTCCCGTGGGTTCTGTTGCAAGGGTGAAAAGAAAATTTCGCAATTCAAAGCGAAGATCGTCTCTTTGATCGGTAGCGAGGCCTCCATAAGGCTCAAAAAGCGTGAAGCTCGTCACTGTACGAGACATTGAAAGTGCCACAAGATCACCACAATGCGTGCTCAAGAGTCTTTTAGCGAAAGTTGGAATCCAATTGACGAAATGAAGCACGCTAAACGAGCTGCCAGATACCAATACTGCACGGAACTTCTTGAACGTAGTTCTCCCAGTTTTTGACAACCCAAAAAGCTCGTGCAAAAGCTCATCAACTGCCCACGACCGAAGTGTTTTACTTTGTTCAATCGCCACACAGCCGGAACTTGTGGCAAAATAGTTGAAGAAGCACGCCACATCAGCTTTGGTCGCAGTTTTGCCATCTCCATTCGCACTAATCATACGAAAGACCATCTCCAAGTGATCATCTCGTGAACCTTTGGCTGCAGTAGCGACTCCGGCGATAAACTCTGAGCATGAAATCTCTCCACTGCTGCTGATATTCCACTCACAGAAAATCTTTTGAATCAAATACTCGGGAATTGCTACGAACGCTTCGTGCAGTAAAATATCGCGAAAACAGTCAAAGTGAAGACAGGAAAAATGTCCTCGAGCTCGGTTGAAGGCATTGACGACAGATCGGAGCTCCTCCTTGGTCAGAAAGCGGACACATTTATTTGGTGCCGGTTGTGGAACAGGCGAACTGCTGCGTAGCAATGAGTGCATTCGACCCGATGAGCAATACCCAAGCTGACAATGTGGTGAATTGCTTTCACAAGGCGAAGGAACTTGCACAACTGCACTAAAACTATTTGGAGGAGAACAGCAAAACTTGTGGAAATAGAAAACCGATGAACTGGAGGAATGAACTTATGACTTGCAGTATTAACTGCGTACGGCTAATTAAATCTGCAAGCTGCCCGAATCCCTTCAATTTGCTGCTGCTGACTTCACTACCTTCCAGATAGAGACGTCTACAGCGCCAAGATGTTCTGCGTATCACAGTTGTCGTTGGTGTAGCCCTTGAAACAGCCGCAGACGCCCGTCTCGGTGTTGCAGAGGCCGCGGCCGGAGCATTGCGATACGTACTTGTACTGGAACTCGGGCTTGGGTGGGGTGACCTTGTAGATAACTGCAATTGTGTTGGCTCCGTTATCCACTGAGTTTCCGCGGAAAGGCTTCGTCAGCGTAATGTCCCAGTTAGCTCCATTTACTACAACAGACACATAGTCGTAGAACTGGTTCTCAAAGAAAAAGACATCCCCTGCTGCCATGGCTGTTGTAAGTGGAGTATCTGAAACCGTGACCACAGTAGCCCCTACAACAATCCCACCAGTGACGGTAAGTTTCGTTATCGCAAAACCGGAGCTATCCGCAGGCTCCAAAACTGCATAATTTGCCAACGTGTGCACGATTGGATAGGTGAGTGTGATCTTGTCGGTAGCGGTAATGGTACCAACTCCAACATACGGCCCCAGTTTAAACAGTCTTGGAGTGGTCGATGCAACATTGGTTGTGGTAGTAAGAACAAGTTCTACGTCACTGCCAGTGGTCTTTTTTGAGACTACGAGGCCAGAGTCCTTGGTGAACCACTCGCTGTCCAATCCGTCCTCCATCGTTATCACCTTTGCGAATTTTTTGGTCGAATCCACCACTAAATCGAAATTGTAGGCAACGATCTCCGGCGCACGCAGTCGTCCAGGGTTGTTCGTAAACTGGCACACAACCGAAAGGCCATGTGTCGATCCCGTGCGCTTGGATAAATAACCTTCAAGTTCGGTCCCAACGAAAGCGTTGGTTGGTTCGCAGATTATGTTCCGGAAAGTTTGATTCGGAATTTTCTTGATCGCTGCAGCTACAGCGGCGGCGTTGGCTGTTGCAATCGTCGAGGTTGTGTCACTCACAATGGGAATCGCGTCCGTAATGTAGGCTTCACCGTGATAATCGAACAGGCGGATACGCACGTAGTCATTGGCATTGGCCGGTCGAGCAGTAGCGACTGGGTAAGCAGTTGCATCAAGCCATACGTGTAGTGCAAACGTTTCATAGGTAGCTGATCCCACCGCCAGGAACATTGGGTCTACACCAACTTTGCAGCTACGTAGTGAGCAGTCAGCGCCATGATACCATGGGTCACAGCGGCAACCGTACGTCACTCGGCTATCCCAGAGGTCATACGTAACAGCAGCTACGTTGTCAGGAATTCCGAACAGTGTGCCAGTAGTCTTGAGTCCCAATTCACGAAGGCTTTCACACGTGCCGTGACCAGTGCATTTGTTCGGACACGCCGCTCGTTGACACGCGACACCTTCATATCCGTCAAAGCACGTACAGGAGCCTAGGGACCGGTCACACAGTCCCTTGTTGGAGCACTCCATGTAGAAATGCGCCTCGTTGGTCGCAGCGTCCGGGTTAAAGTACTCGTACGTTCCTGCCGGGTCTTGTTGCGAGTTCGTGAGGATCCACGAAGGAGTAGTACGCAGTTGGTCCATGTTGATGTCACCCTTGGGTGTATCTGCATGAGCGTAGCCGAATTGACACGTGCGGTCCAGACAGTCGTTGCCTTGGTAGTTCTTGTAGCAGTTGCACATGTCCTTGGCCATACACGCTCCGTTGCCGGAGCAGCCATTGGGGCACTCAGCAGCAGTCGGAGCACTCCAAAGTGCCACAACCACCAGCACCAGAGCTGATGCGAAGAGCGTCTTGCGTCTGCCCATTGTCACTTGATGTCTCAACTTCCTCGCTGCCTGATCTCCGTTCCAGGCCGAGCTTTGCCGAATGCCGAGCGCCACACGCCGGACACTGCGCGATCTTGCGGATCTCGAAAAGCCGTTGGCGACGACTGAGCCGCGATCTTCGCGAGCGGGTGCGTCTCTCCAGCGGGCGGTTGAGATCCATCGACGGTTGTCGGCTGCAATTAGCCTGGTAAGAATACCTGCTTTGATGTGCTTTCAATCTCAAGTGGTGCAGAAGGAATGAACCAGGGACCGTCTGACCCGCATGCTCCGGAATCGCAGCCGACGAAGCAGGGGAGGAGGTTGATTCGGGTGAGAGTGATACGTTCATGAAGATTGTTTTGGTGGTGTGGGGGCTAAACGTTTTGTTGTTTTTGCTAGATGCTCTTTCGATCTGCAGCGGATGAATCGAAGTCTACAAACTCCGAGTGTGATAGCCGAGCTGAAGATGTTGCTACGTGGAAAAACTCCACCATTCAACAAGAAAATACTGACAAGCAAGTGGCTGCAAATGCTCCTACGAGCAAATTCGCGTCGTTGAAGCGCAAGTTGTTTCCGTCCCAGAGTCGCCGCCACCCTCGACTCGTGCCACCGCTTATCAGTCCTATCAGTGCACCTTTGAAAACTTTACTTCCTCCGATTCAGAACAATGGCAACTCTCTCAGTCGGAAGTCAACTGGCAGGATTTACAATGAAAATGATAGTGAACGAGCTCAAGACAGTGAGTGCCTCTCTGAAATCATTCGCAAACAAAGTTTGGATGAACCCCAGAGGCCAGAAGACGACTTTGAAAGCACTTGCCATCTGTCGGAGGGTGACAATAATTGGGGACCAGGCAGAAGAACTCTCATGGACGATGATGACGACCTGGACCTCGAGAATGCAGTTGAGGCACTCGACTTTGAGAACTCCGTTGAGGACAACACTTTAGAAGAGGTAAAGTACCTTGGCTTGATCCAAACAAACGTACAAACTAATTATGTTGATTTCGTATTTGCAGATGAGTAAAGCTATCGACGACTTGCGAGTGTGGAAACAGACCCAAGATCAAGAAACACAGGAGGCTCTCAGCAAACTGGTACGTCACCGAGGCGCTTTTTTGTGTACATTTATGCATTGTTATTCAAACGTGTGTATTTGTTACTGAGCAGCAAGAAGAGCAAGAGCAGCTACTCAAAACGGTACCCCTACACGAAATTACAAATTGTGATGACTCTTTAGAAGTACAGCTTGAGGTAAGCAAACGGCTTGCTTTAATCAGACTCAAACCTAAACTTTCATGCTACGTCAGCTCAAGCGTCAAGAACAGCAAAGATTACGAGAAGCACAAACACTCGAGCTCCAGAGAGAAGCCGAAGCGTACCAAATAGAGGTTCGTCCTGCTCCTGCTGTCATGCATCCATCTATTGAAATCACCTTTTCACGAAACTATTCTGTGACCCAACAGTGTGACTTGTTTCGAACGAAACTGGACAAATCCGAAGCTTCTCGCGTCGAGGAAGCTCTGCAAAACAGTGACAACTGCGAAGGTTTGGCGCTTTCTCGTCTACGCAACGAGTTATTCCAATTGGACGTCAAGCAGCGCCAAGACGCGTTGCTACAGGAGATCCAGGGAGCTGACAATGAACTCGACATGAATATCGTGGACGTCCAGGTAGAAATCCCCCACCGAAAACATCCCCACCATTGCTCTATCTCACTTCAAATTTGCCATTTATTCACCGCAGGCTTTCACAGGCGAGTTAGACGCCATACTCGCGCAATTCGACCAAGTCGAGTGCGTGGCACATCAAAGTTGAAGACGAGGATGCCTATCAAATCTCTTCAATAAAACGTAAATCGCAGGGTATCACATCCCACAACCCATTTCACCTCACAACCTCTAACCCCCCACACTTTTCCCACTTATACATCAGTTCTCCCAGGTTTACACTTCGTCGCATAAACCACTCGGCCCCCTTCCCTCATATCCGAATCCGCCACCCGAGTGCCATGACTGCGCGCGAGCTCATCGCGCTCGAAGACGTGGCCAAGATGCCCGCGCCGGGGCTCAGCGCCCCCGCCAACGTGAGCTTCAGTCCGGACGGCCGCGTCGTTGCGTTCCTGCACGCGCCCGGGGCCCAGAGCGGCCTGTCGCGCCAACTGTACGCGCTGGACGTGGCGTCTCGCCGTGTGTCGCTGCTGGCGGCGCCGCCCAATCAAGGCAACACGGAAACGAATCTGTCGCTGGAGGAGAAGCTGCGGCGCGAGCGCCAGCGCCAAATGGGCGTGGGCATCACGTCGTACGCGTGGAACCCGTCGCCCCATTCGCAGCGGCTGCTGTACCCGCTACAAGGAGATCTGTACGTGCAGGAGCAGCCTGGGGCGGAGCTTAAGTTGCTCTTTGACAAGACGTCCACGGGAGCCGCAGGGGGAGCTATTGATCCGCAGTTTTCCCCCGATGGGAGATGGGTCGCGTTCGTGCAGGATAAAGAGATCTATGTCGTGTCAAGTATTGTCGTTGAAGGAGGACAGAAGGCGGTGCAGGTGACACGTGGAGCGAGAGGAGTCGAGGGCCGATCCAATGGCTTGGCCTGTTTCTTGACGCAGGAGGAACTCAGTCGCTTCCGAGGCTTCTGGTGGGCTCCGGACAGCTCCAGACTGGCGTTTGAAGAGATCGATGAGAGTCATATCCCCAAGTTCAGGATCATGCACTCGGGAAGTGCAGAACCGACGGGAGATGCGGCGCAGGAAGACCATCGCTACCCGTTTGCGGGCGCGGCGAACCCCAAGAGAAGAGTGGGCGTCATCCGACTGCCACATGCAGACCAGGAGCACGGACTGCTCAACTTTGGACACCACCAGCCGGAGATCCCCACGCCAGTGTGGATGGATTTCTCGTCTGTGAGCCAAGATACGGACTTCTACTTGCCGCGCGTCAACTGGCTGCCGGATCAATCGCTCGGCGTGCAGAGGATGAATCGTCTTCAGACGGAAATTATGTTCCTGCGCTTTGATGCGCATACCGGACGAGCGACGACGCTCATTCGGGAGACTAACCCGGTGTGGGTGAATTCCAGTTATCTCTTCCGGAACATCGAGGCGGAGAGCAAGAATACGTTCCGGTTCCTGTGGGGGTCGGAGCGAAGCGGCTTCATGCACCTTTACCTGTATGAGTACTCGGTAGGGGACCCGGCTGCACGCCAACTTGGCGCTGTGACGAGCGGAAAATGGAGTGTGGAATCCGTTGAGGGAATCGACTTGGCGCACGGTCGCATCTTCTTTAGTGGCACCGCAGACTCACCTCTAGAACGTCATCTGTACGTGGCGTCGCTCTCCCCAACCAGCGACCCACCACTTCCTCCTACGAGACTTACTAGCGCTGAGGGCATGCACAGCATTGTCATGGACAGCAGTTGCCGCATGTTCGTAGATGTGTACAGCAACCCAACGACACCGCCTCGTGCGCTCGTGTGCACGGTACCGTCCGACGACAAGATTGCAGCGGTGAAGCCAATTGAGCCTGCAGACCCAGCGTCGGCCGCGGGGCCTGCAGCTCCGTTATCTGCCGAGCTTGACGCTCTTTTCCGAGAAATTCAAGACTCAGCGTACCCGCTAACTACTGAGCAAGAGGACTTGCGCGTGTCCATCTTGCAGGCTCAGCACAAACTGTGCGTGCCAGAGATTATTTCGTTCCCGACGCGCGATGGTAAGGAGACGCTCTATGGGGCTGTTTACTTGCCGGATCCAAAGATACATGGCAAAGGACCGTATCCCACGATGGTAAGCGTTTACGGAGGACCCCATGTGCAACGTGTTGCACGCATGTGGGCATTGACCGTGGATATGCGAGCGCAACGATTCCGGGATATGGGTTATGCCGTGCTGAAGGTCGATAACCGCGGCAGTTTCCGTCGTGGCTCGGCTTTTGAGGGTGCAATTAAGCACTGCATGGGCACCGTGGAGATTCTAGACCAGCAGGATGGCGTTCGCAAGCTTGTGAACGAAGGAATCGCTATCGAGGGTCGCGTGGGAATTTACGGTTGGAGCTATGGTGGCTACATGTCGGCTATTAGTCTTATGAAGGCACCCGAGACGTTTAAGCTCGCGATCGCGGGCGCTCCTGTGACTAGTTGGGATGGGTACGATACGTGCTACACAGAGCGCTACATGTCAACGCCCCAGTTAAACCCGGCGGGATACCGTGAAGGTTGTGTGATGGAGGCTGTCAACAACATGCAGGATGGACAGAAGCTAATGCTTATTCATGGTCTGATTGACGAGAACGTGCACTTTCGTCACACAGCTCGGCTTATTTCAGCGTTAATTAACGCTCGAAAGCACTACGATCTGCTGCTCTTCCCAGGCGAGCGCCACTCACCACGCCACCTGGAAGACCGAATTTACATGGAGCAACGTATCGCTGAGTACGTTAAGGCCAACCTGTGAGAATATGACGCAGGATGATAGTCACACGCTCATAGCTGGAGGGGAGCTCCTGGACAGGAGTGAAGATTTTCAAACTAACTCTGGAAGCTGCTGGATGGTAACGCGTTGTTCTGCCTATTGTGGTGAGTGTTGCGTTGATTTGAATCGATTCTAGAGTATCAAAACTCTGCGTGAAACAACATACACATGCTTTGAAAGCTGCTTTCGAGTTTCAATTGCGTATACTGCTCGTTGCTTCTTAGGATCGCTCCAGTGAGGCTTGGATCGCGCGTTGAAGCTCATCCATCTCATCTGTGTTTACCGATTCATCTCCGTACTGACCAAAATCTTGCGCTGGAAGATCATACTCTTGCACTGACAGTGCCATCGCTCGACGCAATTGCTCGTCGTAGTCATTGGCCCTACTCGCTGCGTCGACACTCGTTCCAGAAGATGCCTCTCCAAGTGATGCTTGAATTGCTGCAGACATGTGTGCATCAAAATCGCTATCACTAGCATGTGTGTGGCCGCCTAATGAGGCTCGGATAGCCGACTTCAGCTGCTCTTCCTCTGACTCAGCTTTAGCCTTTGCCAGAAGGTCAGCTTGGATAGCTGCCATCTCACTTTCACGAGTTGCCTCTTCTATCGCTTCGCGCTCTCGGTGAGCCTGGGCTGGGGGGCCTTCTCCACCATGCTCAGCAAGTGATTTTTTCAGCGTCTCTTCTAAGCTTGTGTCCATAGCGTCGAACTCATTACGAGAAAGCTAGCGCGTTACGCCATCCAAGTTAGTGATCACACCAAAAAATACTCGGAACAAAAAATTCACCAAAAACTTACCACCAGAATTTGTTCCAGCTGCTCAACTTCCGTGCGTTCACGGTCAGACTGTGCTTCCACTTGTTGTTCGACGCCTGCGGCATCATCGCTTGTTTCACGCGAGTTAATGCGATGCGAGTACCCAATATGGCGCTGTTCCCACTGGCCTGGAGTCTCACGGATCAGATTTGCTTCATGATCAGAGCCCACAAGAGAGTCGTAGTGACCACCTCCGTAGTAGCTCAAGCTAAAGCATTTACGAAATGTTAGACAAGAAACATCAGGGGAGAGAGGCCAGCAAATTGAACAATGGTTCACAATGCTGTGTACGTACCGAATGGGCGGTCTGCTTCGAGAAAGAGCACTACTTTCATGAAAGCAGCGCAGCTTTCGGAATCCCTGAACTGGGTCGTAAGCGAACACTTCAGCCGGACGATTGTACAGCTCACACAGGGCTTGTAGCTCCGGATCATCTCCCCAAACACCGTCACGCCGCTTGTACTGCAAATAGCGCATGAAAGCCGCCATGTCGCCCACCACGTACGGCTCAAAGTACTCCTTTTCGCTCTCCATATAATCCATGCAAGCAGCCCGCACGAGGGCATGATGCCTATCATCTCCATACACTTGATGACTTACCGAGCGGAATAGACAGTTGCCATCTCCCTCGATATCATAGATTTGCAATCCTAGTGTCGCCTGCAGCGAGTCGCGGTAATGTGTAAACCTCGGATTCTGGGCTTGGATGACGCGGCGATGCGTCATGTTGGGCGCATCCACCACCATTTGTCGCTGCTGCAACGAGCTACCTCGTCCCCGAAGCTGCAGGTGCTCTCCAGCAGGTGCCACCGTCGCAGGTGTAAACAGAATCCACTCGTCAAACTTCTTGTCACGTCCAGCGTAGCGCACCAGCACTTTCTGTCCAAAAGCTCGCACTGCCAAAGCTTCCTTCCACAGACTGCTGTTTCCTCCTGCAGGACGCACTTCAATCTGCTGAGCCTGACGAATCGGCACACTGCCATTCCGTGCCTGTCAACATAATGAACAATTCCCAACCACAGAAAAATGGTAAGACATCACACAAATACACATCACACCATTCTTACAATTGTACCTTGGTGCCTGACTGTGCAAGACGCCCAGAATCCACTTGCAGCCATTGATGCCATGACTCGTTCATGTTGAGGAACTGCAGCAGCACTTCCCCATCCGCCAGCTGCAGAATTCTGGCCGGACACCAATTGCCGAACGCATTTTGGGCGTCCACGAGGTCTCCCACGTGCATTTGGCGTCTCCACTCGAAGTCGAAGACGTTGACGCGCATCATTTCTGCGATTTTGCATTGGAAATTAGTTGCAATTACAAAATACACAAAATTAGTAGAGAAAGTAGCGAATTCTCGCGGTTTTTAGCGTTAAGAGACGGGAATCGCGCGCACCTTCTTCGAGGTCAGAGTCGTCACTTGCTGCGCGGCTTCGACCGTCCATCGGGTCGTCCGAACGCTCCGTAGGGGATGCCAGAGGCCGCTCGCACACCATGGTATCAACTCCTTCACCTGCCTTCTCGTAAATGTGTAAATTTGTGTTTGCTTAACTTATTGATGTTGCACGAATGTTGCGTAAAATTGTTTACGTTGCACTCCTATTCAGCAACTTAAGCTAACGAGCTTCAAGTTCATGTTGCCTTTTGCAGATTTATTATATTTTTATTTGCGAGCAGAATTTTGGGCAATGCCGTAGTAGCAAACCCCACCGTCTTCGTTCTCAATGGTCGTATCAGCTCCTTTAGAAATGAGGTAGGCGCCTAAGGAATCGCCGTAGCCGTATGCAAAACAGAAATGTAGTGCAGTGTTCCCTCGGTTCTACAGAGATGATCAGCGAGATTAGTTGAGGACAGGAACTTCATAGGGATTGGACGGGTACGTACGTTTTGACTGTTGATGTTGGCACCACGACGCAACGCGAGCTTGGCGATGCGCTTGAGCCCGTTCTGACAGGCAATGGACAGCAGCGTGTTGCCAAACGCGTCTCGAGAGTTCACAGGCACACCTTGATCCAGCATGTACGTGACCGAATCGTAGCGATTGTGGCGAGCGGCGGAGAACAAGTCGTAGTCGTCTGCGGGAGGTTCTGCGCTGCGTAGCTCCGACACACTCCCACCTCGGTGTTGCTTGTAGTCGAACGCGTCGTACGTTGGCTCTGCTACGGGCAAGTGTTTACTGCTGGCACGGAATGCTGCCTCTTTGTAAGACGCAGCAGCGTTAGGAATCGCCGCTGCGGCTACGCTCACACTTCGTGGTGCAAGAGTTGCCATCGATGCAGTCTCGCGGGGCGTGATGTACTCGTTGTCATCGGATGAGACCGAGCGTGCACTCTCACGTGGTGAAACGAAGCGTTCATCTTCCGAGCTTGCGCTTGAGTATCCACGCCGAGCAGAGCTGCGTGGCGTGTAGAATCGTTCGTCTGCTCCTGCCTTCGCCTCCATCTTGTCCGCTCACAACAATCCTCAGATTAAATACCGATAGCAAGATGCGACGCTGAGCAAGTTGTGCACCACCCCTATAAATACTCAAAACTCAGCAACAGCGTCAGTAAAAATGCATGTCATGATGAAAATAAGCTGCACAGGAGAGTAAGGACGCAGCCTCCCTTTCAACAGCTTCAACTTGTGGATCAAACTGGTTGCGTGTTTCTCTCTGCAAGAAATTAGTTCTGCGCCGTCACAGCTGCTCCCTCCTTGTGTCCTAGCTATTACGATAGCTAGATATGTGAGAGATCCACTGATGGACGGCAAACACTCACTTCGCTGGACCTTGAACACCGTTTACTGCGCTCTTTATCACGGCCATGAGATTAGAAATGCCCCCCTCGCGCTTATTCCTCCATCTTCGCGTCTCCGTCCTCGTCCTCCTTCACATCAGACACCTCCACGGCGTCAATCTAAACACAAAACGCCAATTCACCAGCGTTAGACCGCTCAAATATATCCACCATATCTTGACAACTTCTCCGTACGTAAGGCTGTAGGTCAGCGCCTTCAATGATCTGGAACGGCTGGTCCACGCCCACAACAGCGATGGTGACGCTGCTGGCCGTCAGCTCCTGGTCTCCCTGCAGACAGCCGCGCACGCCCTGCAGCGCGTGGTGAATGAGTTCGTCCTTGCCCACTGCACACAACAACCACCTCATCAGTCTCCTCTCCACTACCACCATCTCCTGTCTCACGTACAGTTTGGGAAGCTTTCAAAGTGCTTTTCCAGATACGTGCGCGCCGATTGCGAGCGCGAGCCAATGGCGATGCCCTTGTATTCGTAGTAGTTGCCCGACGGACACGTCTGGTACAGGTGCACACCTTTTTTCTACAGAACATCATCACGTCCAGCATTAAACCCTCCAATAACCGGTACCCAATCCCCACTAGTCCACGTACGTCGACCCCCGCCACCAGCAGCCCCACGCCGTACGGACGGCGGATGTAGGACTGCGTGCACTCCTGCTTCTTGTCGGCCACGTCCGACACCAGACGGCCCACCGTGATGGCGCTGCCGTACACGAACTTGTGGTTGAGACTCTCTGTGCGCATGAACCGCGCCAGCGTGCGCGCGTCGGCCGTGAGTCCCGAGATGACGATGCCCATGTGGTCGTCGATCTTGAAGACCTTCTTCTGGTGCTCGGCGAGCTCGAGACTCTGGCGTTTAATGCCGCACAGGACGGCGAACTTGTTGGACGTGAGCCCCAGACACGCGCTGCCCTGCTTCACGGCCTCCATGGCGTAGTCGATCTGGTGCAGGTGGCCCTGCGGACTCCACACCGTCACGTCCGTGTCGTACTGGTTCCGGAACATCTCTGCGTACTGAGCGTCTAATAGGATTGAGGGGGAAGCTCGGAAAAAGATCTGAAGTACCGTGGACGAACCGGTATAAGGAGGTGGATTATTGATGGGCGACCAATCAGAATGTAGAAACAAAAAATTAAAAAAGATTGCAATTATTGGTATTGGAGAGCGAAGATGATGAAGATGAAGGTAGAGAATGTCTGGATGCGTATGTTTGTCGGGAGTAGTAATGTTGGAGTCATATCGCTGTAGTATTTGGGGCAGCGCGAGGCGCAGCGCTTTGATGAGCAGCTGATGAGCGGCGCGCACGGCTTCTCCATTGACCAGCTCATGGAACTGGCTGGGCTCAGTGTCGCGGCGGCCGTGGGGAAGCGCTTCCCGAGCTCGGACGCGACCGCGGACGGCGGATTCAGACGCGTTTTGGTGGTCGCAGGGCCGGGTAATAACGGGTTAGTAAGAGGAAGTGATATTAATATTCTGGAAGACTTGGTGACCAGTTTTCATGTTTTGGGTGTTGATAGGGGCGATGCACTGGTGGCAGCTCGTCATTTGGTGGTAGGAGTGACATGGTGAACAGGTTGTAAGAGGTTGGTGAACTCACGACAGTTGGTTGCCACTAGCATTTTGGATACTCGCCGAGTATTTTGTACCCGAAGCGCAGTTCGAAGCCTCTTTTCCAGGTGAAGTGGTTTGGGGGGGTTGGCTGAAGAGAAGAAGGAGGAGCTGACAAAATGTGGGGGACTGGATGGTTGTAGGGACTCGTGACGCAATGCGAACAATTGAAGATCCCGTTCATCGAGCAGATTCAAGACGCGTATGATGCTGTGAGGAAGTTGGTTCAAAGGGTTCATGAGCTGATGGTTGCGTGGCTGGTGATGTAGACCGACGGTGGACTCTGCGTACGACTTGATCCTGGATGGCATCTTTGGATTCAGCTTCTCTGGAGGCATCCGCCCCCCATTCGATCATGTCGTCGGAACTCTCCAAAAGTGCCAGACGCCAATAGTTTCGATCGACATTCCGTCAGGATGGCACGTCGAGAGAGGTGAAAGCGACGTGATTTATCGCGTCTTGGTGTTTATCTAACGTAGTGAACGGGTGTGTATGTACACAGGCAATGAAGACGGAGTGGGCTTGGAGCCTCAGATGCTGATCTCACTGACAGCCCCGAAAATCTGCGCGAAACACTTTAGTGGCCCTGGGAAGGCCCACTTCGTTGGTGGGCGCTTCGTTCCGAAGTAACTTTTGTTCTTTGTCTGATGCAAGCCTGCGGGTGAATGTGTATTACTAAAACTAAGTTTCAAATGTCATACTCTTGTGTGCATGATGCAGGTCGTTGGCGGACGAGTTCAATCTTGAACTGCCTGAGTACCCCGGTGTGGAACAATGCGTTGAGATCTCGATACCGTATTGAAGGCTGCAAGGGGACTTACGATCTCGCGTTTAAGCGATATCGTACCAAGTTTCCGCACTACTGGCACCTCCAGTTTTCGGCTTTACCAGCCCAATCCAATTGCTGTTGCGTTTTACTTGTGCATGTCATCGTGGCTGTTCATCTTTCACTGCAGTGCAGGGCTCGTCTCGACACGAAGTGAGCAGGCAGTCAGTAGATGCCCCACTTATCATGCCGGTGGTGGTCATTGGTCCTGTCCACGCGTCTGCTACGCAGCAATTGGCTCATTGGGTAGACCACCACGCGCCTGCATGGTTGTCTTTGCGTTCACTTTGTCCATGTCATGCCTACTTGCAGGCCTTTGTGACAGCGCTGGATCAATGGAACCATGGTCGCTATGGAGGCATCGGTGTAGGTATTGCAGTTCTCCTTGGAAATGATCACCAACTCAAATGTCTGTAAGAAAAATCTAACAGATACTTTGTCTACTTGCTTTAGTCGTCTGAGGACCCTTCTGGTGGCCTGGCTCATGTGACTCACCTGTCAGCGATATGCCAGCGAGGACGCTCAGCGAGTTACAACAAAGTCAGCCGCAACGGTATCAGCACCACCAGTCGATGATCCAGTCATTGTTCAATTTTCCCGGTCCTCCGCAAGTGCCAAGTCCGTCATGGCAACCCCAGCAAAGAAGGTCGAGGCAGCAGCTCGCTTGTCATTTCCCAGTGCCACATCGCACCGGAATGACTTGGAAGATGGAGGTTACGCTGGCATGAAGACTCCTGAGCAGAGCGGATACTCGGACGATGGCGCGTTGCGTTCCGGAGGTGAGCCGGTGATGACCAGCCGAGCCAACATCGGATTGCTGTACCAGTACGCAGTCGTGGGCTTCATCGCTGGTGTATTGCCGTCCACGATATACCCGTTCCTTCAAATGTATTTGAACTGCAGTGGGGCTCAAGTGGCGACGGCGACGACGTTGGTGTCGCTCCCGACGAGCTTCAAAGTGTTTTTCGGAATCTTGTCCGACTGCTTCCCCATCTACGGCTTTCGTCGTCGACCATACATGGTGATCGGGTGGACCATCTCAGTTGCCATGCTACTGGTGATGGCCAGCCTACCAGTTGGAAAGCCGTACTACACCGAAGCTTCTGACCGAGACATTGATGTGTCGGAGTACACTCCAGAAATTGAGGCTCGGATCAACTACGACGCACCGTCGGAAGGCGCGAAATACGTTATGCTGATGTTTTTCACGGCACTTGGCTACGTGCTGTCCGACGCGTGTGCGGACGCCATTATGGCAGGACTGGCCCAGCAGGAGTCATTTGTCAGGCGAGGCAAGCTCCAGACCATGACCTACACGGTGCAGACATTCGTGACCGTGATTAGCTACCTCCTGGTCGGCTTCTGCTTCAACGGCGAGCAGTACGGTGGTGACTTTGACTTCTCGTTGAGCTTTCCGGTGCTGATGGCGATCCTCACGGTGCTCACAGCGCCCACGATCCCAATCACCTGGTTCTTTATCGAGGAAGAGCGAATGTCGACTCCTCCAAAATTCAAGCAGTACATGGTGGACCTGTGGCAGCAGATTTGCAAGAGGGCCGTCTTTCAAGTCATCGCTGCTTTGTTCTTCTACAGCTTGATCTGCGATATCTCGTACACGGCGTACTCGCCTATCCAGTCGTACATGGTGAACGTCACGCCGATCAACAGCACCTTGGGCGATGCACTGAGCTACCTATTCTACATGTTCGGTATGATGGCTACGTCTAAGTGGGGTCTACAATGGAATTGGCGATGGATGATTGTGACCACCGGCGTGCTGCTGATTGTCATCGATGGCACGTGCAACTTGCTGATTGTATGGAAAGTGTATCGTAGTCAATGGTTCTGGCTTGGCCCGCCCATTGTGGCGCAGCTCCCGAACGGTATGAGCTTCATTGTTAGTACGCTTGTGATTGTGGAGCTTGTTGGAGAAGGCAACGAAGGTGCCATGTACGGACTCATGGCCACCATTTCCGGTATCGCTTCGCCGTTTGCAACTTCGTTGACTGTCATCATTGATAACCCGTTCGACATCACCAACGAGCGAGTGCAAGAGGATGATCACTCCATTCACATGGATATCACCTACACGATGATCATCGCATACGGCGCCATGGTGGTGTCCTGGGTGTTCCTGCTCGTGCTGCCCAAGCAAAAGAGCGAGACCCAAAAGCTTTTGCGCACGGGTGGCTCAAACAAACTCCTCGGTGGGATCACGATTTTCTATCTGTCCTTCTCGCTTGTTTGGTCCGTGATGGTTAACATCATGGCCATCTTCGACAGCACTTCGTGTCTTGTAATTGCTGGAGGGGACGGGTGCTAAGACAGTCTTTGGCATCCTAGTGCAGTAGTGAATCGAGCATACATAATAAATTCACGGCAGTTCCTACACAACACGTAACATCTAAACAATATATGTCAAATGCAAGCATGCTTACACCTGCAGGAAGTTAGCCACAGCCTGGGACACAGCGAAGTCACCCGAGTGGCTGATGGACACGCTCAGCTTCGA
>AUWJ02001989.1:0-10082 GCA_000468175.2 Phytophthora cryptogea
ACAAATCGGGTCATTTATATCGGATCTCTGACGATCTGTTTTGCCAAAACAGTTGAAAACCACAATACCTTGAACAGGAACACCTCGTATTTGAAGGCATGTCCTGCTTCCCAGGCGTCACTTTAGCACAATGTTAGATACTCGTAATGAAGCTCATAATGTGCAGATCATTTTGATACAATTTTAGATACGTAGTCAAATGGGAACACTATAAAAAAAGTGCGATTGTTGCTCACTTTTTTGGCCAAGACGTCAGAGCCAAAAACTTATTGTTGCGATCGGATGTCCATTAACGAGGCCATCGCCTAGTCCACTTTGATATTGATTTATTTAGGATCTAATACGAGCGCCTTTAATTCCTCAACTAGTTTTGTAGAAAGCGTCAATTTAGCGTGACCTCCGAAAACCCCGCCTGTGTTCGAGAGAGTGCTGTGTGAATACCTTTTATTTTTGAACAATTTTGGTAAAAGTGACAAAAATGCCCAGTCCCCCTCTGTTTTATCTCTAGCTCTCAAGAGTAGCAGTCCTTCACGAAACAAGACGTCAAGGTCTGCTGCGCCAATATTTGAAATCATCCCAATGAGCTGCAGCTCTCCAGTCTGGAGTCCAGACCCATCTCTTTGATCCACCACACAATATTAATATAGCGCCCGACAGTACAGCTCCCACCAGAGATTTCTTATTTGACCGGCAAAATATCACAGATGCCAGTTTACCTGCCTCATACGTCTCAACAAGGGCACTCGCTTTCTCGTTTCAACTAAGAAACGCAGCATGAAGTCGACACCGTCTCCGTGTCTAGAGGCTTCGTGTCCACCTATTACGTCTCCCTGGCCACACAACGCTACATCAATCGCTCCTGACGGTAGTCGTGGAAGTGACCAAGACGTAGCAGATTTCAGTGACGCCGACAACGACGACTCGGAACAAGAAGGCGAGGACACCGCACCAAGTGGCTCGGAAGACGATGGACCCTCGCACTCAAGACGCCGACCTAGAATCCACTTCACCGTGCAGCAACTGCAGACAGTCTACCACCTGCCGCTCAAGACGGTGAGCATCGGTCTCCTCGATAGATGCAACTCTTCAATCGAGTTGCACGATGGATGATAGTTTAGCTTTCGTGTTTGGAGCTCCGTTTGCCATCTCTGTTACTTGGTGTCAGCGAAAATGACGGGCTCGACTCTGAGATGTGTGTGACCAGGCAGCCGAGCGACTCGGGGTCTGCGAGGCGGCACTCAAGCGTATCTGCCGACGCAATCGGATCTTCAAGTGGCCTTACAGACAACTAGCGTCTGTGCGTCGACGTATGGCCGACCTAAAGGAGCGGCGTATGGCACGCACGAAGTGCGATGTCTCGGCGGTGCAGGACTCACAATGCTCGTTCTCGGTGGAAGAGTTTGGTGCCGATTTGCAAGAACTGGAAGAGGAGCAGGCCAGAATTATTCAGGCTGCTTGCCAGCCACGTCGCTTGACGGTGCAGGCGAGCCGACCGAAAACAGTTGCATCAAGTCGGCAACAAGAAGAAGTCAAACGGATTCCCGAAGAGATGCAGGAGATTCAGCTGCAGGATTTCCGCAGCAAGATTGCAGATCTACCACCGCTGGATCTGCGCCAAGTCGACCGAGACTTCCCGCTTTTGTTTTTGGCCAACGTGTGCGAGTCTGTGCGCGCCCACCACTAACTAGCCACCACTTACTTAGTGGTGATTCAACCGGACCCAGCTCATTGTTTCCTTCGCTGAACGCTCTGTTGAAGTGACAGCTTGAATTCAATAATTAGCCACATGGAGTTTCTTACACCACCAAAGTATCTTACCTCTTCGTAGACCACGAATCATAGTCTTCCATCAGTCTTCATCCCCGCATTCAACTAAAGTAAAAATAGCAATTGGTGCGCTCGAGAATTATTGCTGCTAAAACCTCTGAGGCGATACTTGTTGATAGCAATCGGCAAATCACTCACTTTCACGTGGAAGCAACCTGCTCCACAACGTACGGGTAAACTTTTACACTATCATGGATTAGCTCGCTATTTTCTAATTGCTGTTCCCCGCTAACTCTCCAGCAAAAGTGTACTCGCCGAATATCCCCCACTGTAGCACCGCTGACCACTTTAGTGAACAAGCTAAATACACGATCCTCGCTGTGGAGACGACTCGAGAAGAAATGAAACGAAGTCCAAGTTGGCCGTCAGGGTTCGTACTCCGTGGAGCGTCTTGAGAGCCTGGATTATTACTGCAAGACCGCATCTCGAACACGTGTGGTCATGGTGTGCATATTTACTCCGATCCCAGCATTGACATCGGCCATACTATTGGAATGTTTGCCACTATGTTCACCTTCGGAGGGATGGATGGCTAACTGGGTCTTTTGGCTCGTTTTGGAACAATGCACGCGATGCTGGGCTTGCTCAAACGGATGTGTTTTCCCTGGACTCAATTTCACTGTTTTCAAAATCATTTTGGTATCGGTGGGAGCGACCATGGGTAGTGTGGGGACATGCATCCTGGTTGCAAGATCGATTGGTTTTCCGGTCCCATTCATGACGCAGCTTGTAACCATTACAGTTATGTTTTTCATGCCGATCATGTTTTAGGTAAAGCAACGTTCACAAAGGGGTCGCCGGTGAAAGCCCATTTCGACAGGTTCTAGCGCTTCTTTGTGACATACATGGCGTTTTGCGTTGTATATCCTCTCTACAAGAACCTTTCTAACAGCGTTCCAGTGAGTTCTCGAGGTGCGTGGCCATGGCCATTCTGCCTGTCTGGAGGTTTGCTACTAGGTCAGTCGTTGTGAGGGCGACGCGGGAGCTGGAAGATTCTATGCCCCAGCTTATTGCGATGTCAATGGATTTATTTAGCACACTGTTCATCTCCGTGTGCACGTCCACATCAGGGTCCCTGCATTTGTCGATGTTGTTTATTGCTGGTGATATCGCCCAGTCGCTGCTGGAATTTCGCGAGCTTCGAGAGAATGCAAATATTCTGTTGCAGCTTGTCGGTGGCAGACGTGCAGCTCGAAAGCGCATGACACCTGCAGCATCAGGTAATGTCGACTTGCTCTCGATTATTTTAGATGTAGCCCGGAACCCACGCGATTGCCGCGTGACCTCATTAGAATGCACGCGCCTATGGGCATGCTTACCACACCCACTCACAATAAAGCACATTGCAATAAATGACCTGGGTCGTCGTTAATCGCTTATTATTTGTTAGGGGCACTGCATACAACCGGAAGCTGTGCCAATTATTGGTACAGCGGCATCGTCTAACTTGTTGATGATGGCCTCAAAGGGCAACAGTGTAGTCCTTCTGGGCCATCATCAAACTGTCGTCACGGCAAGCACCGATATTCACGTCATCATCAAGTTAATGCACCGATAGCTATTTATCCGTGCTTTAGTAAACTTTGTACATCGCAATACCTTCTTATTCGCCCTAGAAGCCAAACAGCGAGCTGGGTTGCTCACCTCATGGCTCTGTTTGCCTAACAAATAATGTGCATGTCTGCGCTTTTTAACTTGGCGATTCCTGCACACTAAATTCATGCTCGCGTTTGTATTACTACACGCAGGTCGTATCGAAGATCCTTGATATAGAATTGTGGATTCCCTCTCGTTCGTCTACAACACAACCAGCAACATTCACACAACCTGCCCAATCGATTTCTGAACCTCTCGAATCGCATGTCTGCACTTCCAACTGACTGGTCACAATAGAATAGACCACGTCAGCGTCAATTGCATCTTTACGATGGCGGTAGGTGGCTGCATCCCCCTCTCCTCTCCTTCCAACCAGCTAACACTCTGCTTGTTCTAGGCCTCACACGACCCGAAGCGCGCGATCTACCTAGAGGACGACGCCACGTACGACAAGTCGCAGTTCCTCGTGCCCCACCACTACCTGGAAAGCATCGAGTCGGTGCTCATCCCCAAGGGATTGATCGAGGACCGCGTGGAGAAACTGGCGCAGGATATTCGCTACGCCTACGAGGGCAAGACGCTGCACTTGTTGTGCGTGCTCAAGGGCGGCAGCGCCTTCTTCCACAGCCTCGTGGAGAAGTTGCGGCTCTTCCACAAGTACAACAAGTGCGACTACGTGCCCTTCACCTTCGACTTCATCAGAGTCAAGAGCTACGAAGGCACCAAGAGCACGGGCAACGTGCAGGTGTCGGGCTCTGACCTGGCCAAATTCAAGGGCAAAAACCTGCTGCTGGTCGAGGACATCATCGACACGGGTAAGACCATGTCCAAGCTCGTGCCCATGCTCCAGAAGTACGAGCCCGAGTCGGTGCGCGTGGCCAGTCTGCTGGAGAAGCGCAACCCGGAGAGCTGCGGCTTCCAGGCCGACTTTGTGGGCTTCAACATCCCGGACAAGTTCGTGATCGGCTACTGCCTCGACTACGACGAGATCTTCCGCGACCTGGACCACATTTGCGTCATCAACGAGGCGGGAATCGCCAAGTACGCTTCCAGCTCCTAAGCCGCCCAGCGCCCACACGTTGCTGTTCCTGCGACAACCCTCTACACATGCACGTATCACCCACCCCACCACATTCACGCTTCTGTTCCGCTCCCAGCGATGGGAAGCCGCTTGTTTTTATATATTTTGCGTCAATGGTAGTCAGCACTATGCAGTTGCATCTACGGCTCCGTTGCCGTTGCCGTCTACTTGCTCTGGAACTGCTCGGGCGTCATGGTGCGGATCGTGAGGCCGTGCATGCTCTTGATCTCCTCCTTGAGGATCTACATAGACAATAACCGAGTCAACAGCAGCAATTACACACCAATAGGAGCAGTGACGACCGCACCTCGTTCACCATGCGGTGCTGCTTGACGCGCGACTGGCCCGCGAACTGCGCGGACGCCACCTCAATGTCGAACATGGAGCCGCAGCCGCCCGACACGTCCGTGACCTTGACGTGCACCGCCTCCAATCGCTTCTGCAGCGCCTGGTGCATGGCCTGCTCCGCCTCTGAGCCACTGGGGCCGTCCGCGCTCGACGAGAGCCCCGCGCGGCCAACCAGCGGGCGTCTGGCCGCCGCCATCATCCGTCCTCGCACTGCGCTCAGCATCGTCAATGGTAAAGTGGGTCAAACCACCGGTCCGGCGTGGTGCACACCACACCTACACAAATCGTGTTCAACACACAATCGTACTGGAAGTCAAAACTAGAAGCTTGCCTTTATCTTGCGTTCTGTATACATCAACTTCGAGTTCAGATCTCGGAACTTCCAGACAAAAGGTTACGATTGTCATTCCGCATCGACTTCGACCACGTAGCACGAAGCCGCCCCCCATGTTCTTCTGCAGCGGGCCCCCGCGCACCTACGCGGCGTCAGCGGGGCGCGAACGGCTGGAGGACGTGGCGCTGGCCATGCACCCGTCACAGCGCGTGTTCGCGCGCGTGACGTCCAGCCGCGTGGCACTGTGGAGCGCGTCGTCGTCGCCGGGGCTGCCAGGCACTGGGCGTCGGCTCTTGGCGCGCTGTGGACGCGGCGGACAGCTCCTGGAGCAGATTAACAGCGAATCAGAGGGCGAGACAGACGCCGATGGACGCGTGCGAGAGAGTGCGCAACGGCAGCTGTGGGCCGCGTGGGTCTCGGGGGACCGACTGGCCGTCGTGGAGAAAGATGCGCAATCCGTCGAGTTCTACGCGTTCGAGGGGCTGCACGCGCTCTTGGTGCGTGCTGACCATCACTCTGCGGAGGACGCAGCCAACGCCATGCTGGACCAGCCGTCGTTTAGCGAAGAGAGTGCGGAAGGGGATGGGTCCACTTCAAGGCCACTTCAACTTGGCGCCAAGTTCATTGAAGATTACCCTTTGAACCAAGGCGCGTCGCAGAGTGATTACGAGGACGTCGCGGCCTGCATGAGCGCTGTGCCGGGCAGCAAGTACCTCTTCGTAGGCATGGCGAGCGGCATGATTAGCGTCGTGGAAGTGGCCGAGGCGGCGGACGCCAGCGACGGCCAGAGCTCGTGGTTCAGCACGGCCGATAGCTCCACCAAGATCTGGAAAATCGACGTCCGCACGCACTTGGCGGTGGCCGAGGACGCGGAGCCTCCGAATTGTTACGAGCTCTCAAGTGCGACGGCCGACTTGCCGTCGCAGATTGCGTCATTATATCTCGTTGCCAGTTTTGAAGGCGGAAAGTGTTTCATCATGTTGCTGTCGCCGGCTAAAAAGAGTATTGACCAGTTGTTGTCGCTGGTTAATACCGAGAGGGACAGCAATGCAGAGACGCAGGGGAACGGGCGGTGCACGACAACAAATTTGGATGCGAGTGGGTCGAGATTGGCTCTGGGATGGTCGGATGGAGGCGTCTCGCTCTTCCGGTTGTCGCTGAAGAATGTGGAGCAAAGCGGGAAAATGAAAAACGCCGTTGCTGGGAGCAAGAAGGACGAGAAGATGCAGTTAGCGTTGACGCTTGAGCCCATTCGGGAATTGAGTCTTGTGGCGTGGGGGTATACACCGGACGATATCGGCGGTGTGACGGCCTTGGCGTGGTCGTATGATGCACGAAGCATTGTGGTGGGCTACGGGCTGCGAGGATTCTCACTTTTCTCCACTGATGGATGCCGCTTGATGTCGAGCTTGCCACAACATAATCAGGAGCGACCAGAGAAGATTGACGAGCACAGTCTTAAGGAAGTGTGCGCTTTCGGTGTGCTAGATTTTACATGGACGAAGGAGAGCAATTCTTTGATTGTCGTGCCTCGTGGAGAGCAGTCTACTCAGTTAGTGCAGCTTCCGGAAGATGAAATTTTAAGAGAGGTCGAGGAAGAGGCAGACGTGGAGCTGACAGAGGCTTCCAACTTGTTCGAGACGGTAGAGGCAAAAGTCCAGAAAGGGGAAGACGGCCTATGTTTGTCGCTGTCTGGGGCACCTGGTCGTTGTGGTGCATGGGTTCGCAGCGACAAAAGCTTTACAAAAAGAGCGCGTGATGGTGGAGTTGGTCCTGCGGAAGCTTGCGGCCAAATTCTGGGTGGTGATTTGCTTGTTGGCATAAATGATAACCTAAAGGTTGTCAATTTTCCGTTTGAGCAGATTGTGAGTGAGATTAAAGAGCTGCCGGACAACGACGACGTAGTACTTACATTTATGCGCTTGAAGTGGGAGCAAGTGTTCCCGCTAGCTGTCGAGGCGCTGTCTTCATCCGAATTCATGGATGCGCACGGGATTCACATGCTGGACGATGAAAATCTTTGTATTCGAGAATACGCACTGCGCATGCAAGCACTACATGGAGACTGTGATTTAGAAGAACGGCCCCCGCTTATGGAGTTCGAACGACGAGCAAAGTTTGACGGGTGGGAAGCGATCCAGGGCACCTCATCTCGTGTTGCCAAACACAAATATGTGAAGTTGCTGTTCGCTCTGTTTCCTGTGTGGAATCCAAACCACTTCTTGAACGTGATAACTGAGTTTGGCAACGCTGTACTTGCTCAAAAACTTTACCTCGCCAAACAGAAAAAGCTGAGGGAGTTGCACGCACATCGGGAGCTTGTTAAAATGCGACAGCAGGTGCCAATGGCGTTTGCTGAGTTTGACTTCGCTAAGACTGTACCTCACTCTGGAGGAGGATCATCTCGACTGTCTTTGCTTGAAAGCAGGAGTGTTCGCTTGGTGGCGGCACCATCGCTTGACGACCCTTGTGCAGTAACTTCGTGTGTTAACTGGAGTGTGCCTTTTGAGTTCGAAAAGTGCTGCCCACTGCGTCTCGTGGCGCTAAGCGCCAGTGGAAATCATATGGCAGTTGCTGGACAAAAAGGATTTTGTTTGTTAAATGTCGTGACGGGAAAGTGGAGAATGTTTGGCAACGTAAATGATGAGCAAGATATGTTTGTGTACTCGTTGCTGTGGGTGGGCGAGGATACAATTGTGGTGAATTTTACGCGATTTAGTGAAAAGCACCAGTCATTACATTTGCAGGCGTATCCAAGGAACCATTTAGATGAAGAATCGATTTTGGAGCGGCTTGTTTTCGCCCGCGAAGGCGAAAATGCTGCTCGTAGTCGGGGAGCAGCAGCTCTGGGTGGTCGGTCGATTAGTGATGATGCTGACGACTGCTTTTTCATCATGGATAGCGATAATGCACAGAATAATCTGTTTTGCGTCTCCAGGAGTGAGCTGTGGTGTTTCGATCTGAAACATGGAGGCACAATCAAACAAAATGATCTCAGAATGGAGATTCAACTCAAGCGGCAAGTGAATTTGCCGTCGCGGGTAGTTGAGTCACAGCCTGTTGGTACTTGCAGGCGAAACTCTATCATAGATTTTGCTGTCTTGCCCCGATTTTTGCACGTACAAGACGAAAAACTACGAGAACAGCAACAGCGAAAGTATCAGGCAGAACGCGAGCGCGAGCAGGATGACGAAGGCTGGCTCTCCAGCTTTGTAAATATGCTTGTGGGGGGTGAAGTACCTGACCAGTACACGCCCGAAGAAGTACTGCCTCGTTTCGCCTTCCTTGACAGTGGAGGTGATGTAATTGTTTGGGACCCAGAGAACCGTTCGCAGCGTCTATTGTGCTCGAATGTGAGTACGATGGCCAGACTGTTCGTGGCCCCGCAGGCATGTGCGTCATGGCCTGCGCCATGTCGGTTAATTTACGGGTTATACGGTCCTGAAGGTATGAAGGTGTGGCTCCCGTTGCTGGATGGAGTCTACATGACCCATACGAAAGCATTCGAGCAGGATACCCGTCGTCTGGAGACCTTCCTGGCGTGTCACGACCCGCTGCGTGCAAAAACGTATGAGATTGAATTTGGTACAGCACCTCCCACTGCTGAGCTGTATGAGCAAGTCATCAGCGAATACGGAATTGCTCTGGATGGTTTCTTGTCTAGTGGTACTGGAGTTGGTGCTGGGACGGGAAGAATGCCTCTCAAGGACGGCTATTCAAACTTGCGTGGTTGTGTGACGTCGGTGGACGATCCTTCTGCAAAAGATGGCATGCTGCGTTTTGACTTTGACGTGAAGGTCCTAGGTGCCGAGCAGGTTTTTGGTCTACTGGTGGGCGTGTCACAAGATGTGTATGTACCGTCGGGCGTGCTTCTTCCCTGCTATGACGTATTTGCGCGCGTACAACCCATATTCCACACATTGCTTTGCTTCCTCGTGCAGAACGAGCAACTGACTTGGGCACGTCTACTGCTGGATGGGGTTCGGAAACAGTTTGCCTTGTCAACACCGACGCAAGAGCTGTTCTTGCATTCCATGCTTGAGGCATGCTTCGCTAAGCGATGCCCAGAAGAAAAACTGCACACCTGTATTCAACTTCTGCGTCCGGGAGATGTAGACCAGCAGCCAGAGGTTGATATCGCGGAATACTGTGAAATTGTTGCGCATGTTGCACGCAAGAGTGAACCTTCACGGTTGAAGATGCTGTTCCCCGCTGCAGGAGATCCGATGGACCTACTCGCGATCTGCCAGCAGCGATCAGAGCTGCGGACGGCCGCGAACTTCCTTCTCATTTTAGAGGAATGCTCGACAGCGTCAGGCTCATCCTTACCCCTGCGAATGGAGAGTGCAGCAGAGCTGCTGAAGCAATGCGTTGACCAGGAGGAATGGGTACTTGCTCAACACGTGGTGCGTGTAGCCCGCGATTGGGAGCACCCGCAGTTTGACGATTCATCGTACTCTCACCCACCCTCGTCCGATGACAGTAAACACAGCATCGACGAGCAGCTAGCTTCTTTGGTCTGGGAGAATCTAGTGCGCGGTGAGTACGAGCGCGTTGTTTGGTGTGTCGAAGATCTGCAGGCTAAGCTCCCGCACAAGTCGAAAGAGGAGCGCCAGGCTGAGGAGGACAGTGCCACGATTTTAGACCGACTGTACCAGATCTTCATCCAGGGCAACAAGCGGAGACAGCTGAGGTACGTTCGCACTTCGTATTGCTCTGCGGGTTGACATCGCTGTGTTAATTTTTTCTTTCTCTAACTGTGCGACCTAGGATCCTGCTGCAAGCTGTGACAGAGGCGCACTACGACGAGTGGGTCGCGCGTGTCAAACACGTGATGGAGCAGTGAGGATGCCGATTCAAGCCGGAGCTGAAAGCCTCCACTGTCGGTGACAGGCC
>AUWJ02002039.1:0-10849 GCA_000468175.2 Phytophthora cryptogea
TTTTTTGGTGGTATTGTGCCCAGTTGCGACTTCTGGCCCCACACGACGACACAAGCAGCCGAGTGGACGCGATCCTGTCGGCTATCCGTGCAGAGCGATTGCCGTACCAGAACGTGGTGATCATGCGGGAGGGCGACCCGGCCGAGGGCCGCTTCTTCTGGAAGCTAGTAGAAGACCGGGCCAGCTTCAGCGGGGGTTCGTACTCGTACTCGGAGTACCTGGGTCAGATCAGCCGCATGAGCATGTCTGGCGGCACCGGTGGAAGATAGATTGCAAACCGACCAAATCAACACAACTCGTCGGACGGGCAAAGTGGTAAACGAGACGAAAGCGAATGGATGAGTACCCTTAGATACACTCGAGTGTGCTGTGCTGCGATTGTTTAACATCCGCAGCGCTGCCTGCTATCCCATGTGACGCGCGATCTCTTGAGTGCTGCTCCTTCATCTGTTCAGGCATGCGGCTCGAGACTTGAAGCTGTAATCGTCCGCCGTCGTCTATTCCTTGAGCTGCGCCTCGTCACCATGTGGCTCGCAGCTTGCACGCAGACATTTTCCGTCCGAACGGGTGTCCTCCGTCCACGTGAAAAAAGTGCTGGCAGCAACATCGATACAACACGAAGAGCGCCCAAGTCTCCGAACCCGTGACGATACCTCCGTATCAGCATTACATGCCAAATTGTCCTTTGCAAAGCTCCGGACGCTGACTTGGTGGCCCCAACGTCTCGGAAGCAGCTTCTAGGCAACATCTGGTAAGCTCCAGCCCATACACCTACGGTCAACGTTGTAGTCGCTGAAAGTCCCAGTTACACATGTTGCAGCTTATGGTGGGGATAGCACGCACTCGGCCTGTCTTGACGGTCCGGATGCACTGATGCACTGCGCTCCATGCAACTTGCAAGTCATTTGGTGAAAATCAAAACGTGGCGAACTTGGTTCTGCTCTTTGAGAGGAGTGGAGTAGGCAGCTCTAGGCAAATGGAGCGCCCGCCTTCCAAGTACTCGATGTTCTCGCATCAGTTCTTCGTAGCAGGTTCCCGTGAGAGTTTGGGGCTACGTCGCTCACGCGCGACATTCACCGACCTGCCCACGACTCCTCGTCTCCCGGACGACCGACAGCTTCGAGGAGAGACTTTTTGCTGTGCCCCATCGTCCCCACGGACGCTGCGCCAGTCGCGAGACTCGTTTCTGTCGTTGAGCAGCTCCGTCTCGACCGTGTCGTCCACGCAGATCTCGTCGCCTTTGCCTCAAGACATTCGGGTCCAAGGGTGGATGTACTGGGCTCGGACAGAAGACACCAAGAGTGACGCCAAGCAGGAACGCTACACGAAAGTGTACGCGGTGCTACGCAACGAGTTCTTGCTGCTGTACCGCAACAACCAACGGCCGTTCAAGGACGTTCGACCTCAACCACTGGTGCAAATCGCAGTGGCGAGCTCGTATCGCAGTGTGGACGGAGTTCTGCATGTCGAGGACCCGTACGGTGAAGAGATGGAGCTTCATCTGTACGAACGCCACGACTACGAAACCAGTCGGTTGTGGGGTGAAGCTCTGGAACAAGCTTCCGAACTCACGCACTCACACTTCTCCAACTTTGACGTCAAGGTGGAAGACCTCTCACGCGGAAGTGTCTATCGAGGAACACTGCACGACTTCCGGTTGGGAAGAGAAAGCTCCGTCCGCAAGTCGGTCACGCAGTTCAAGAACTTTAAGAACTGGCACTCGCTGCGTAAGTTCATTCCGACGCGGATATCAAGTCGGCGCAAATACTCGCGATCGTCGTCCCCGAACTGATGACGGAGTGAGTACTCTTTTATTTATTGTGCGGTTGCAATGGTTGGCGTTGCCAGCTTCTCTGCTTCCCGTTCCTTAGCCGTTAACGCTACGCACTTCAATGGAAGGGTGCGTGGCGTGGCTTGTAAATATATTCACTGCTTGTGTCTTACATGATAGTGCACTCACTCTTCCTTGGTTTTTCTATCCTCTTGGGGACGACGGAGCCTTCGGGTGTTGACCCATTAGGCATTTCGCTGTCTCCCGTAGTGCCAGCTAGTGCTGGGTGCGTCGTAAATCTGCTCATTGTTGCAGTTGCTAGTGACCTATCGCCACGTACACTTCGCTGGCTAGTCAACAACAGGTCATGATTGACAGCGTGAGCTCGCGACTCCTGTCTTTCGACCGGTTTCACCATTATCGAGTCTTCAATTGAAGGTTCCAACGTTGTGGCCGCAGCACCTTCAAAAGCAACTCCTCTGACTGACCGATCCATCTCAGTTCGAGACCTCTTATTAATTGCAGTTCTTGGTCGCTCTTTGAGACTACCGCTGGCTTTTAATATGGGAACAGGAGGATCATCCTTGTTAGTCGAAGCTGTAGGCAAACTTGACTTTCGTTGCACAGGCTCCGTTGTCATGACTGTGCTAGACTCTTTCAAAATTTGCTGTTCGAGCTTAGCCTTCAACAACTTGTTAGTTCTTTCAAGGCTTTCCAACGCACAACGTAGATCGACATTCTGAGTGCGTTCAAACTCGAGATATTGCTGAAGAGTGACCACTTCTTGCGTTTTGTGCTCAAGTTCCAGTGTGTTCTCCGCTAACGTTTTTTCTTGGACAGCAAGTTGTTCTTGAATTTGCTGCAAGGTTGTGTCCGGACTTTCATCGTCAACTGCTTTCCCCTTGCGACGTCGCATAGACCTCTTTTTACTGAGCAGAGTATTGCGGCCGTTTGCATCAGCGTTGTAAAATTGCACGGATCCATCTCCATCTAATAAACTTGCGCTCGATGAAGCGCTTTTGAGATCGACTGCATGAGATGCCACTTTGTTCAGGTTGCTGCTGGGCACGATCCCGTACACGCTGAACTCCAAAGGCGAGTTTTGAAGAAATTTTACCAATTCCGGCGTAATTGCCCGCTCCACCACAACATGAAAATTGAGTTGAGGATCAACCGACGGTGAAGAAGTTGGCTCCGACTTGTGCTCTACAGGTTCTTGTTCATCGTCACTCCCTCCGCTCCATCTAAAACTAACAAAGGCGCCTTTGCACAATTTGCCTGGTATTCCCCGGAGAGATTCAATGAAAATATTGAGCCGCAAGTTTGATCCGATGAAATCCGAAAGAGCAGGTAGAACAAGCGTTCCAACGTCTTCCGGACAGGTTTCTACCAAGCGATGTTGAAAGGCTTGCCACTCGTGTGATAAAATCGTCGGTGTGATCTCGCACTTGAGGTTTCCGCTAGTTCCACCTGAGTGATTGAAAATTGACGTTGTTTCGTTGATTTTGCAGCCAAATACTAGGTTTCTGAGGAAGACAAAACTTTTGCCGATTAATTGCGGCCGCGGAGGATCATAGAATGGATCGCAGTCTTCTCCGTACGTGCTTTTCCAGGTGTCGATGTATGTCGGCAAGCGATTATGTTCAATAAATGTCTGGTACATTTCACGCATCACGTATACATTCGCATGAAAAAGCTCGATATCCCACATCACGCTTCGAAACGTGCCCTCTTCCTGAAAATTGACTTCCACTTTCAACTCGGCTCCGATCCCGTTACCGACAGCAAGTTCTTCATCTTCAAGAGTTTCATTTGTCTGTGCAAGAGCTGAAAGTGCTGGCCCAGAGGTAATAAGTCGCAGCGTGAACAAAGTTTCTTTCTGAAGCTCGTCAGCAATGGAGTTTGCCTCGTTCACAAGTGGAATTGACTGCAGTAGCTGGTCATCGAACTTTGCGCGTTCGAGACGCTCCCTCTCTTTCTGTGATCCAAGCACCTTAGCTTCTCTCATCTGCCTTTGTAATGATACCTCAAGCTCTTTTTGCCTTCCAACCAGCTCTTGCTGTTTTTTCTCAAACAGAATCTCTGCTTTCACGAGCTCTTCAGCAAGTTTGGACTCTTGCTGTGCTAGCTGCTCAGCCAACTTCTTCTTGTCATTGTCACCGTCCGCTTGCATCTGGTTCTTAATTTCAAGCTCCTTCACTTTCATTTGTTCGTTCAAGGAACGGACATGTTCTTCCCACTCCTCTCGCTGTTTACCCAACTTCTCTTCGGCGAGTTTCTGTTCTACTTCCATCATCTCCTCCATTTTCTTCATACGTGCATCCATCTCGCGTTTCTCCTTTTCAGCTATTGCCTCGGCTTCTTGAGTAGCTTTAATTTGTCTGCTGTTTAGCTCTTTCATCGCACACTGCCAATCAAACCGTGATTCATGCGCGAGTTCTTCTGCAGTAGGATTTTCAGGGCGGGCCGACGGGATAACCACGCGAAAAACATTCGAGTTACCAAGGATGATCCGATCGCAGTGGTGGAGTTCAACTTCTTCTTCTTCTTTTATGGGCTCTGCATTCACGAAAACCTTCGCCCCACGGCAAGCAGCGACAAAAAGCGAGGAGTATTCTGATTGTGGCTCAACCTTCTCAGCTTCTTCCTCGCCCTCGTTGTTCTCTTGATTCACTTTCTTTGACTCTTGACGTATGATCAAACAGTGCTCCTTTAAGATGCCAAGGCCTCCAACTACAATATTTTGTTCTTCATCTGCGTCAATGCGACCAACTTTGTTGGTACCAGTATTGATGAAGTAAACAAGCTTTTCGGACATCTGCTGGTCTTCGTTCAGGTTGAGAAGATGGGGATTCGTCGTCGCCTTTTCCTTTAGTTCACTTGAATTACTGACAAGACCAAGGACTTTCAATTGTTCTTCACGCTTTCTAGCGAGGTCTTCCGTTTCCTTAAGTCGCTCATTCCACGATTTCTACAACCGGCAAAAGAAGTTAGACACCTGAAAAACAAAACAATAAAATACACAAACTGCAAACCTCGCTTTCTTGTAGCAATCGTTGATTCTCTTCAAGCTGTTCTCGAATTGTAGCCAACTCTCGCTCTCGAGCAGTATTTACCCGTGGAGATCCAGTACCACCGAGGGCACTACCTTCACCACCACCCAAGCCTCGTGATGGTGGGCGAGCATCCGTGTTTTCCATCATAGATTTTCTAAGCATTTCCAGTTCCTCTTTCAGTTGTCGGATTAAAATTTGATTGGGGTCTTCGTTCACGATGGCCTTGTTTTTGATTTGCTTTGCCCGATCTGCATATCGTAGAGTTCCAAGGGTTTCCTAATTTCCAATCACACGATTAGACTTAGATACGATATCGTTCGTAAAATGTGCTCAGCCTTCGTACCGAGTAGTTGACGCTGGCAGGACTCAATGCAGCGATCATAATTGTTTTCGAGTTTCCACCCAACGAATCTTTTAGAAGATGAGTCTGCATCAAAATGTTAGTGAAATGGACGTACAACTCGAGAGAATAGAAAAATGCCCACACATACGAGTTTGGAGTTCCGATATGGGACTAACACCTTCTTTCCATTTGCAAGATCGGCTAGCGCGGAAATGCAATTGCCTAATGCAGATAGAGACTTCAGGTTGCATTGTCAGCGTTATCATTACCCTGAGGTAAATATCGCAGTAGACTTACTTGGTTGATAGCAGCGCCTTCTTTTAATCGAGACCCTGTAGCACCAGTGCTGGCGGCTCGCTCACTTCCTGCAAGATCGATGAGGTTTATTCGGCTCACTTTGTCCATAAGCTTCCCCGTAGACGGATTGAGCTCTGACTGCGTAACGATAATTTGAAATATAGTGTGGGCGCGCGAGCTTGTAGCATTCATGTTTGTGGATGCTGTTGTCCGAGCAAGGATACCAGCATTCATCAACTGGTAGGAAATGCACAAACGTTAGACCTCTGATGAAATTGCTATGAGAAAAACTGTAGGATATCTTCGCACTCTGTCGATTTCTGAGTACGATGAAACTGCGTTTCGTGTGAGGCCTTCAGCGTAGGGGCCTTGGCTAGGATGATCGCGGACCTTCAAATTATCCGATGACGGGTTGAATAAATCTACCAGATATGTCAGCTAAAACCAATCGCTTTTTCATAAACATCGCTGTAAGCTATTTCAACTTACCTTTCACACGCTCGTTGTAAATTTCCATCATACTAGCCTCCACTTTGAAAGTGATACTCGTCGTATTCTCTTCGATACGTTCAAAAATCACCTCCGAGGCCTTGGGTATGATACCTTTGTCGCTACCGTAGCCGACCATGGAGAAAGACTTCCCTGCACCTGTGATGGGGTTTGGTGGCAGTGAGGTGAGTATAACCAACTAAAGAAGACATTTAAATTGTCGGTGTTACCTGTCTGGCCGTATGCAAATAAACTCACGTTGAAGCCATTCCACGCGTGTTCGAGAACCTGATTGTAGAGCATTCCCTCAGCGATACGTACGTAAATCAATTTATTTCGCGTATGTACAAACCTTGACGCCAATATCTTCCCATACAGTTTGCTGAGAAGCATGATCAGATTCCGACGGTGGAGCAAAACTGTCGTAGCTGTAGCCGCGGCACAAAATGCCGTACTGTTAGCAAATTTGCTTCGAATGTTCCAGTTCGCACCGAATGGGCGAAACAATCATGGCACTCCACCTGTAATCGAACGTGAAAACTTTCTCGATGTTTGTTTCTGGATCTGTAATGATGGTCTGCTGCGTCTCCTTCACCATACCTAGCATCAATAGTTCATCAATAGCATCAATACTTAGCCTCAGCTTTTACAAGGCGAAGACGACACTGCCGACGTACGGATGCACGACGTGCTCTCCATGGACTTTTCTCGCTCGTTGAACGGGCGGACCCGCACCGCTACTTGCACGTTTTCCGACATGGCTCACAACTGGATGCGCTGTCGAACCAATCACCACTACACCGAGCTTAACTACGAGCTCGTTTCCATATGCAGCAAATGACGGCAAAGTTGATGCCCATAATAAATTATCGCCCCGTAACGGCACCTCATTGAAACCTGCAGCGACTTCGACAAGGAAACAACATGTTACATCCGTGGGTACCACACATGATATTCTATACACGCACAGGTAGAAGCTTAGTGTTCGCATGGTACAAGACAAAGTGCTTCATATTTGCACCGTGCCATTCGTCTACAGCTCTTCAACAATCGAAAATCAGCTGCGACTGGCGAATGCCGGTGGTGGTTCTCATGAAAACTACCTAAAGACAAGCACCAACTCAAACATACAAAGCAAATAATGGCACATTCGAACCCCATAGCAAGCATCACCATAGTAAAAGATAAAAGCCACTTCAACTGTACCAGCCATACGGTACCTGATCCCGTGGTGTGTCCCACACAGCCCCTTCGTGGCCCTACAATCCGAGTCTGCACCACCAGAGTCTGCGTGTCTTTGCAGGGGACCCCACTCATAGGCGCTGCAAGTGCCAGAATCGAAGAGGTCTCGGCGGTGGCGGTGGGTCACTGGTCGCTCCTCTCGACGTCTTGATGCTGTCGCTCGTCTCCGCTCCGCGCGCGCGTGCCGTGCTGCTGGCCGCTTCGCACGGCCGGCGTCCGGCCTTCCGCGTGCCTCCTCATGTGATCCGCGTGCTGTCCACGCGCCCGACGGCCGAAGTGGCGACGGCCACGAGCGCCAAAGCGGCGGTCACTGCGGCCATCGACGTGGCCGACGTGGCCAGCAACGCCACGGCGCTGACGCTCAAGGATCGGCTCGAGATCTACAGCCAACTGGGCAAGGCGCGGCTTAGTGCGCTGGTGGTGATGACCACGGGCGCAGGCTTCCTCATGGCGGGAGGGCCCATCTCCTGGGGCTCTTTCGCAGCGGTAAGCGTCGGCACGTCACTCGCCGCGGCGTCGGCCAACACGTTCAACCAGTGCTGGGAGGTGGAGCTGGACGCCAAGATGCAGCGCACACACCGACGTCCACTGCCGTCGGGACGGATCACGCGGCCCCATGCGCTGGCGTTCGGAGCTGCGACGGCTACGGCCAGTACCGCCATCTTGGCGGCGGGTTGCAGTCCGTTGGTGGCGTCGCTGGGTGCGCTCAACATCGGACTCTACGCGCTGGTGTACACGCCCATGAAGATGAAGAGCGAGTTCAACACGTGGGTGGGCTCGGTGGTTGGGGCCATTCCACCCGTTATGGGCTGGGCTGCTGCAACAGGAACGATACTGGCACCGGAAGCTGCTCTGCACGCGTACTTGCTGTTTTGCTGGCAGATGCCGCACTTCTTCGCCTTGAGTTGGCGCTCGCGTAAGGACTATGGCCGCGGTGGATACAAGATGGTGGCCTGCAACGACCCCACGGGCTCGCGTAGTGCGGCATTGGCACTGCGTTACTCGTACTACATGGGCGCAATCCCGATCGTGGCTGCGCTCACGGATTCCACGAGCTACATGTTCGCGGTGGAAGGAACGGTGGTGAATGCGTACGCCATTTACCTGGCGCACAAGTTCTACGCCAATCCCAACAATGCTACAGCGCAGAAGGTCTTCCTGACTTCGCTCTGGTACCTGCCTGTCATTATGGGCTGCATGGTGCTGCACAGTCAACAGTGGATGGACGAGGAAGAGATTGAAGCCAAGAAGGAGGCCAACGTCTGGCGCGAGGCCTTTTTGGGCGAGGTGGAGAACTTTCAGTCGACGGACCCTTCGGCCTCCTTCGACGAGAGCTCCATGTCTGCGTGGGTAGTTTCCAAGGTGCGTGCCGTTCGCCACAGTCTTCGTGATTTCTGCATCCACGAGAGTTTGTGGGGAGTGAAGGACGGACAACACCAAGCTGACGAGTCCAACGTGCTCTGCCCCGTTCACGTGGGCCACCAAGCGAAGGAGACCGTGGCAATCACTGCACAGGCTTCTCGAAAGGACCTGTAAGAGTGTCCTAACCTGGAGAATTGTAGTAAATGTAATGATGGAGAGCGCTGCGAACGAGCAGCTACAGTGGCAGGCAGACATGTCGAGCGATAAACTGTCGATAACAACAACAAAAACAAGAATTGCAGGCAGGGTGCACAATCGCCCAAGCTCGATTCAGTCTAAGCATACACTGGTTGTTCTACTTCAAGGCCAATCACCACTTGATGCCGAGCGGATTCGACTGCTCCAGCTTCGGAACAGCGTGATACTGCGTGTGCAATACTCTGCGAGCCGCGTCGGAGAACGGAGCACCGTCAAGATACTTTTCGTACACGTACTTGACTGCAGGGTTGACAATGGGATCGCGCACTTGCAACTCTTGGAATCGGCTCGTGACGTTGTCAAGCAATTCCGACGCCAGCAGCGTCGACTTCGGTTTAATCTGCCCGCCTCCATTCAAGCAACCACTCGGACAAGCCATGATCTCAACGTAGTGGTAGGGACACCTGTTACGGCGAATTTTCGTCATGATAGACTGAATATTGCGGAAACCATAGGCAATGGCGAACTTCAGCACCTCCTTCCCTTCCACGACCAGGGATACCTCCCGAAAGTCAGGGTTGCGGCCGACAACATACTCCAGTGGGCCCGTCACCTCCACGTTAAAAAGCTCCTTGGCTGCGAATCTGAAAATGTGCTCGAGTTGACCGCCCGAGCTAGCGTTCAAGCTACTACCCAAAACACTCGATCCATCTTCGGATACCCCGCTGAGCAGCACCTCTTCTGACGAAAGCGTCGCGAGCTCCAGTGACGCAAAGTCAATGTTCAGCGAGTCAATCAACTCGATGATCTCAGTCGTGGCGAGCACACAATCCACATCCTTGGTTGTGTCTTCGGGAGCCTGGAAGTCCTTTCGCGAAGCCTCTAGCTTCTTGTCAAAGCAAGGCATCACCGCAACGTGGTAGACTTCGTTCGGCGCAACACCGTGCTCGCTGCTCATGAAGCGCTTGATAATAGAGCCTGCAATCTGCTGAGGAGACTTAGTCGTGTCGATGAACGGGATCGCGTTCGGCTGCGACTTCTCAGCATAGCAAATCCATCCTGGACACGACGAGGCGAGCATAGGCATCGCTCGCAAGGGGTCCTGCAGCGGGTTGGCAGTCGTGCTGGGCTGGAGATATTCGGTCTTTGCGGACGAGACTGCCACCGACGACGGCGGTCGTGCCCAGATCGTCTTCTGCTGGTTGTGATATCGGTGTAAGAATTCGGCACGCGACTCGAGCAGCGCAAAGTCTCCACTGCAAGTCGAGTCGATCACAAGGTGCGCGCCGAGGCCACGGAAGAGCGTCACGAGCTTACGGTGCACCACAACCACAGGCAGTTCAAAGTGTGCAGCCAGCGACGCCCGCGACTGCGGCGACAGCGTCACCACCACGTGCTTGTGCTTCTTGGCCGCCAGCACGTCCATCATTTCCTGGTAGCTCTGCTGTGAGATGAGCACCGTCTCGGCCGACGTGACGCAGCCGCTGCACGCGAGGCAGTCGTCCAGCGAGATGGTGGCCTTTTCCTGCGTGGTGGTGCGGATAATATTGGGCTTCAAGGGATGCGGCACGGCAAAGTCCTCGGCCGAGAGCTCCGTCTGCAGCGTGATCTTGGCCAGGCCCTTGGGCTGCTCCGCACCGTCGGACTGGGCCGCGTCCGACGTGAACAGCGGGTTCACGCAGGCCTGTGACGGCTGGATGTAGTCGTTGAGGTCGCCCAGGAACACAGACGCCTGCGGACATACAGACAGAGGAAGCGTGAGCGTGAAAGTTAGACGGTGTCCTTCTATACGGTGGTGCACTGCTCACCATTGCTCTGCCGTTTCAATTGTGATGCCTGACGTTGAGTTCTTTGATGCCATAGCGGAGGTTCAGCTATGACGTAGAGTGGTGCATGAGTGACCTGCTGACGCAAACACCGACAATCACTCCGAAGTGTACCTTACACACGTGTACTTTGTATTTGTGAATTCCGCCTAAATTTGCCGATTCCCCGGCAGAGATTCGTCGCCGTCTTTGGTCTGGGGTGTGACGGGGTCACACGGCACCTTGCACAGAGGAAGTGTGCTACGGAGTATACAAACTCCTAGTG
>AUWJ02002358.1:0-14193 GCA_000468175.2 Phytophthora cryptogea
AAACAGTGTTTATTGCAGCAGGTATCCGGACAGTCCGGATCACGCTTGCCTTTGGTTTTGCTCGGCAAACAACAGTTGGCGCATGCTTGGCAAGCAGCTTGCAGTATACAGTACTGTATGTTGTACGCAGTCACCTACCTGCCAACCACGTTATAATAATAACTGCCAACTTTTGGCTCGTCCGAGAGAATACATGCACGAGCAGCCACCGAATACTTGCCTTACCTTTTTGTGTTCCAGCAGCTTGCTCCCATCACATGATGCAAGATGGAAACGTTGCCTTGTAAAATACCAAGCGCAGTGCGCTCAGCGCGCCAGCTCCGCAAGTTGTCGCTCATTCCACTTTTCGCTTCGAACAGCACACAACCAACAGCTCAAGGATCGTATCAGGGCGACTTACGGACCATGAACATAAACAAGTTTTTAATCTTCGCAACGGTGGTGCTCCTCCAGTTGGCCGGAACGCAGGCAAGAATCGGTGCTAAGAAGACCGACCCTGAGGACAGATGCCCGACGCTCTGTTCGCGCGAGCTGCTGCCCGTTTGTGGCTCGAACAACCGCATGTATCCCAACGATTGCTTTCTGAAGGTGGCGCAGTGCAAGAACCCAAGGATCAAGAGGATATTCAACCGACGATGCCCCAAGTGGGAGCACAAGCTATACCAACTTGCCACTCTAAGGCGCCAGCGGGATCCTTCCGATAAAAAGTTTTCATCGTAAGGAAAAGAGTCGTGGATTTTTGTCACAACTCTTTCATTGAAAACTCCTCGCGCGATCATGCATTGGTTCTGGGCTAGTAAAAACAACATCGTGCAGTACACAGTATGTGACTGTTTCTCGACTGTCGAATGCCGGTGTCTGCCGCTGAAATATTGGTTGTGGTAGTTGAGGTGTTTTCAGTAAGAGTGATTAATAACGCCAAGATTGAATACCTGCTCTCACTACTTGCTTGCAATGTACCGGTATCGGAAGTCTGCTGTCTCCGTCCCATCACTCAAATTGATCATGGCTTGCGGCGTCAAAAGCTGGCTTCTTCAACCACACTCCACTTTTTTTCACCCTGCAGCACACAACCAAGGAGTTCCAAGACCCAGGAACATGAACAAGCTGGTAATCGTCGCAATCGTGGCATTGCTGCAGCTGAATGGGGTGTGGGCGAGGATCGGCGCTAAGACGGTCGGTCCGGAAGTCAAGTGCCCGACACGCTGCACACGCGAGTATGTTCCCGTTTGCGGCTCCAATGGCATCACCTACCCCAACCAGTGTCTGCTGAAGGTCGCGCGCTGTATGGACCGGTCCATTCGCAAGAAACACAAGGGGAAATGCAAGCACTGATAAGCTTAAGGACTTTCGATTGGCTGAGGAAGGAATGCACTGTGCCTTATAATCAGCGCCCCCGGCGTACTTGTACCAACGAAGATAATACAATCAGCAAATTCGCCGTTCTCATTGCGTGCGGTTGACTGTAGATCCGTGCCAGTTCAGTTTTGGACTCGAAAGCTGGCACAACTTGAACAACTTGCACGTTTAGGGCCGCAACATTGAGCGAAGCGTCTACTTGTCTACTACTACATAGTAAGAAACAATCTGGTTTACAAAATGAACTTCCTACCCTAGTACTATAATACATGTACATGCACCATGACAACCAGCAGCAGCGCTGGATACGCCGTTTTTGAGATGGCTACATTGTCAACGGGTCTTGTATTAAAAGCACTTAGTTCTTGCCAATCGCCTTCTTTCTTATCATTCATTGGCCAAAAACCAACATTAATTGCGAGTAACAATCAGTTCGCAATCGTCGACGTGGCAGCTCCAACATGAAAATGGCCAAGCTCGACTTCTTCCGGTGCGTGATATCTCGGCCCATAGCAATCTTCACTTTCTGAAACTTCATGTGCTGCTTTTCCCTCGTCTTGCACTTCTCCTCGTCTAATTTGCACCTCTGAACTCGCTCTACTTTTCTCTAGCCATGTGCCGGAAGACTTGCAGGTGCACACGTACAGTGGCAGCTTCTTCTCGCTGCTCTCTTTCGCCGTCATGGGCCTGTTGCTGCTCACCCATTGGGAGGCATACAGAGACCAAAGTACCAAGACGACGGTGGTCATGGACGAGCACCAGGAGGACCGACTGCGTGTAAACTTCAACGTAAGTCTGCTCAATGTGCCGTGTGCAGTGGCTAGCGTGGACTTGGAGGACCACATGGGCCAACGCTTCACGAACCTCACACGTCACATCCGCCACTTCCGTCTCGCGGCAGACAAGGAGACGAAGCAGGTGGAGAGGATGGACGAAGTGGTCATTGATAACCACGAGAAGGGTATTCCTGTGTGGGGAGGTGTCCACCGAGACACGCAGACAAACGTCCACTACTCGACTCCGTTGACTTCCAAGACGTTTGACGACTTTATGGCCAAGTACGAACTTGTGCTGGTGAATTTCTACGCGCCGTGGTGTCGGTTCTGCCACGAACTTCACCCCGAGTGGGAGCGAGCGGCCGCGCAACTGCCAGACCACCCCGAGTACAGTGAAATGGTGCGGATGGCCTCCGTGGACTGCACGGACCCTGAAGCCGTTTGGCTCTGCCGTCGTGCGCACATTCGTGCCTTTCCATCCATGCTGATTTACATGTACGGAAGTACGTCCACACGCTACATCTACAACGGACCCCGTAAGACGGAGCACTTGCTGCAGTTCCTAGACCTGTTTTTCCGTCGTCTGGAGCCGGATGCCGACTTTGCTGAGGAGGTGAATGTAAACAACAACCGTCTTGGGCTGCCCCTGCCGGTTCGGGTGAACGAGGAAAACTTGGAGGGGATTGATTTTAAAAAGCACCGTCCATCAACCACGATGCAAACTGGCGCTGTGGAAGGTTGTGAGATTTCGGGCAGTATCAGCGTCAACCGTGTTCCCGGCATGCTGGTATTCACTGCGCGCTCCGACGAAGTGTCTTTTGATGCGCAGGCCATCGATATCTCGCATGTTGTGAACCACTTCTCTTTCGGTCAGGTGCGACGCACTGAGAATTTGTTTTCGGGAGTCAGCGGTGCGCTTGCAGCACCATCGAACCGTTACCCACTGGACAAGAAGATTTACACGATTGAGAGCGAACACGTCACTGTGCAGCACTTCTTGAATGTAAGTGTACCTTGTGTAGCAGGGAGTAAATTGTTTGCGTGGACTAACTCTAACTCTTCTGGCTGGTGCTTGAACGAATGCAGGTGGTCGGTTTTGACAACCAGGACAACACGAGGAAGACACACCTACAGCAGCGGTCGTACGAGTTTTCCGCAACAACCACACAATATGAAGACAAGCAGCCTTCCGCGCTCTTCACCTTCGACATTTCGCCGCTGGTGGTGCAGATCACAACAGACAACATCCCGTTCTACCACTTCATCACGCACCTGTGCGCAGTGATCGGCGGTGTCTTCACAATCCTCGGCCTCGTGGACTCGGGCGTTTTCCACGCCCTGAACTCCATCACAAAGAAGCAGCAGCTTGGCAAGCTGTCGTAGAGAGTGGTGGGTCATTCATCCAGACTCTACGAGGTGAATGTCTCGCCCATGCATGTGTAGTGAAGAAGAAGAATAAACAAGGGAATAACACCGATCTATTTCATTGCAGTTCCTAGCACGCTATTAAACTTACTTGGGTCTCTGAGCATCGAGGTAATACTTGACAGCGTCCAGTTTCCTGAAATGTTGAGTAACTGTAAACCCCCACACGTACATGTTGCCGACAGCGCAGCCTACCGAAATCAGCATCAGCGGCAGGAACGGGTACCGGGAGCCGATGCGAGGAATATACGGGAATATTGCTGCCAGCAACGCGAGACATGCCAGGCCAGCAAGGTAAATCCGCTCGAAGGTAGACATCCTAACAGCAGAAACCTTTATATGCCGCTCCTTCAATGACTGCTTCAGCAGAGGGACGAGCACAACCTCCGATAGAAGAGCATGACAAGCGCCCAAAAGTACCTTTGAGCCTTGTTCGGCGGGTGTAAACAGCAGCGGGAAGAGCGAAATCGTCGCTACACCCGACGCGAATCTGTACAGCCGCATGCTAGCCACACTGTCAGCAGCCATAAGAGCCATTGGGAGTGTCACCTGCAAAATAGCCTTCTCGTGCACGTGGTAGCCCAGCAGAAACGAGCAGAGCATGCAGTACGCAAGCGCACTCGTAAACAGCGACGAGTCGGGGTATTTCCAAATACTCCGCAGCACCGGGGTCATCATGGCGAAAGTCAGCACAGCACACACAAGTGGCGATACAGTGGGTAGCACGGCAAAGCTGGCCTCTTGGACGAGTCCTCCGCTCATTAGTGCGACACCTTCCGTTGAAGCAGGGAACCCAAGAATCACCAATACCTTGTCGAGAAAAGCGTACAGCGCCCACACGTTCGGAGCCCAGTACGCGTGACAAAGTCCTCGCTGCACTGGAAACAACCGCGACACAATCTGCTTCATCCCCGCAATGGGGTCCTTGTGATTCCACATAATCGACCCGAACGCGAAGCCAAACACCGCGAGCACCATCACGCCCAGCCGCACAAAGTTCGCGAGTGAGAAGACCACATTGCCGTCGTGCAGATCCTGAATCGTCTCGTGCACATCCGTGCTCGAGATGGATCTCTTGCGTAGAAGCTTCCCCTTTAGGTCTTCGTCACTGTCGGAGCTCTCGGGGTCAGGCTTCTTCACGTAGCAGTAGTGGCCCAGCAAGTAGATGAAGTACAGCGGGGCCACATACAGGTAAATGTGCTTGAACATGAGCAGTACGGCATAGAGGAACGCCCCCTGCAAGTCTTGCTGAAGTCTGAACTTGGTGGCGGACAGAATCAAGAGGCCCAGCAGCATCCCGTTGTACTGGAAGTGGATATGGTCCACATACAGCAGCCCTGCGTCCAGCACCGTGACGAGCATGACTGCCAGTCTCTTGGCCTTGGAGAAGGCCCACTCGGTCGTGGTGACCGTTGGCCAGGACGAGCAATAGGCGTGCAACGCGTAGAAGAGCACCACATCCGACAAAATGACACTGAGGCGCTGGAAAAGCAGCACTGAGGGGGAGAACACGGGCGTGGAGCTGATGACCAGCATGGACTGGTCCACCGAAGCCGCTACGAAGCTCAGCGCGTACTCAAAGTAGGCGAAAAAGGGCGGATAGTCCAAAGTCCATTCGCTTGTCTTTTCGTGGTACCATTCGTGGCGAGGAAGCTGCTGCGTGAGGCTGAGCCAGTTGCGATGCACCTCAAAGTCCGTACTGGTGTACGAGGGGATGAGCAGCAGCTTCAGCGCCACCGAGAAGAGGAATAAGGCCACGAGAGACGCGTCCAGCCGCTGCTTGAGCCGCCGCGTAGCTGCTCGGGACGTCATGTTCGACAATGATCACAGTTGATACATGTTGGACTGTGATTGGCGGAAATTAGACAAGAGGTGGACCAATGACGAGACGATAAGCAAGTTGAAGTTGACAATCACTCCTGGGACGGGAGGCTTTACCATGTCACCGTTAGGTTGCGCGCGTTTGGTTTCGAGTCCTCAGTTGCAAATTTGCGGAGGATGGAGCAGAGCCAAGGAGAGCTTCAAGTCGTCGGCGTGTTGGCAGAGTCGCACACCCAAACGGATCCTGAAGTGCTCGGTCCCGGCTCCGATCTTCGGTGTGGCACTGCGTCGTACGTGTTGCCTGAAAAGGTGCACAAGCTGCTGCTGCAGCTGGACCGGGAAGTCCCCAAGCGGCGTGGGAAATGGTCTGCTATTCACGACAAGGTGAAGGCGTGCGGCGTGGAGGTGAAGACCTCCACGCTGCGGAGCATTTGCTTCTACGATAGGAAGCAACGAAAGCTGCGCGAGGTGCTGTCTGCTAACGAGCAGCATCTGAAGTGTCCCGTAGTGATCGAAGATCTGAAGAAGCAGATTCTGAAACAAGCGCAGGATATGAAGGACCTGACTGGTGCCGTGGAGCACTGGAGACTCACAGCACAAGCTGCTGAAGCAGAGATAGACCGAGAGAAGCAGCAAGCTATGGAGGCTGCAAAGCTGCGTGAAACTGAGCTGGACTTCAACAAGAAGAAGGTGGAGCAGCTGCAAACGCAACTAAAGATGAAGATTAAGAAAATTAACTACTTGGAGGAGCGGGTGAAGCAAGCTGACGCCCAGGTGAAGCAAGCCGATGAGCAAGCGAAGCTGGCCGACGCGCAAGTGCGGAAGCTGTTGGACGATGGAGATGACATGGAAGTGGACTAGTGTAGTTGAGTGTAGCGTTACTTGTTAATTCTGTAGTACTTTTATTAATTGCAAGGAGTTTGAAATTGTTTTCTTGTGCAGTTGGCTCCATTCTTTTTATTGAGGGCAATCTATCTGTACTGGAACCAGATTTCTTGGAGAGATCGAAGCTTCCACAGCACGAAGAAAACCGACTCATAGCCAGGAAACCTCAACATTCATTTCAAACAGTGTCATCCTGCAACGATTCGCTGTTATGTGAGAGGAATGACATCGAGTACCCGACCAACGTAAGAATGCACGCCAACTGACTAGCCGAGCGCATTTGGTTTAGCCCGTGGTAATTATCTACAGCAAGGGAACGACATTTGCATGTACTTAGGCTCTAAGATCTTGGCAACGGAGATTGAAAAGAAGCAACATTACCGTAGTTCCACAGCACTGTCTCCGTGTCGTTCAGCTTCATCGTGTCAGTGCAGTATTTCTCGCCGAGATCGAGTGCTAAACACTAAAGACAACGTGGGAACTGCGTTAGTTGTAGCTCAAAACATCGCGCATGCAAGCGACGTACGTCTTTGATGGAGAGTCTTTCAAAATCGTCAATGAGCGCCAACCCGACCGGGATATAAAGCACGAATCCGATCAGGAACAGTGACGTGCACACCAGTTGGATGTAAAATGTACGCTTGGTGTTCGACTGTGACACCTTCCAAGGATTAAATGTAGCTGCTGTCGCTGGTTCCTCCGAGTCCGACGCGAAGTAAGGGTTCTCGGACGCCTCGCTAAGACGGGCGAGCTTGAAACTGGCGATGGTCTGCAGTAATTCGACAGAGCTTAGCTTTGGTCAGAATAAAGTCAAAGACAGATAGTGGACTACGTACGTTGATCAGCAACGCGAACGCCTCCAAAATGAAGAACCAGTACGCGGCGTATTTGTGCACCGAGTCATAGCTCGTAGTACTGAAGAACGCCAATACAGGTAGCCCAAATGCTGAGAGCACGCCAAATGCACGGACTGCCTCGATGTACTTTCGGATAGTCGCCCCATACACGTTCTCAGAGTTCTCTCGAGTTTCCTTCTCAATCAACTCGCGCTGGAACTGGTAGTTGGCCGTCCACGTCAGCACGAGAGCAATCGCGACAGTCGACAGCCCCACGCAGAAAATGGTGTAGCCCGGCGAGTCTGCAGCAAGGAACGAAATGTGAGTGAAGAACTCGATAACTCGATGATAGTCACAAAGTTGCGTTGTCAAACCTCTGCCCGTGTCGGAGAAGTAGGGCCATGCGAGTCCGCCCAGATAAATATCCTTGGCCTTGGCGATCGATACGCAAGTGATCAGCGTCACGATGACCACGACCGTAGCCACCACCGGCGCAACGCGAATCCCAATTGCATACGGCATGACGTTCATCTGTCGGGTGCTACTTCGCGGTGAGAGGAGACGCTCGTGTAGCGGGGAGTTGGGAAATGGCATGCGCGGTACGTTAGTGACGACTATCCCGTCGTGCCGTCGAGCGGAGCATCTGTCCAGACCTCTGCAGAGCTCAAAGGACACATGCTGGACTCGCAACATGGCTACACAAGCACTTCAACTTCAGAAAGCCAGTGCCGATATGTATTCACTTCAACCTGCTAACGAAACGTACATGCTGGAGCCCTTCAGCGCTTCTGGTGGTTCACGACGCGCATTACCACCAGCGTAGCTAGCCGCATCGCCAGCAGAATCCCCACCACGACCGCAACGGAGCGAGTCGTGTCCTCACGACGAGCACCAAACACTTCGTCGATGTACACAGTGAGCGGGATGTTGGCCACAGCAGGCGGCGCGTCAGTGAGCGGTTGACACCCGAGCGGCCAGCCTGAAATGTCGAGCGTCGTGTTGGTGGCCACTGCTCCCGCGATCTGATGCAGTTGTTCGTCCGGGCAATCACCGAGCACAAGCGCAGTGAGCACTTCGAACGTGTAGCGGTGCGGCACGAGCTGGAACAACCATTTGTACCCGTCCGGGATGCTTGAGACCGGCGGGTTGTAGCCCATGAACATGAGAAAGATGGAGTCGAATAGGGAGCCCCAGACAGCAGCGAGCTCGATGCTGGGCATGGCGAACGTGAAGAACTGGCCGAAGAAGGTCTGGAACAGGATGTGTACAGTCAGCACCATCCAGTACACCACGACCTGAGCGAAGTCACCGTACGCTGCGAATCCTGCCATGGGATAAAACACACTGACGAAGATGAACGAGGCTGTTGCCGCGTAGGGGATCTCGACTGCTGTAGAGGCCACAAAGTACCATAGTGCACTGTAAGTCTCCGAGGCTCGCTCGCGATAGTACGGCCCACGCTCTTCAAATGCTAGTGGCAGCACATGAACAAAAGCACCAACACCCAAGAAGCACGTCGAGAAGAAGATCAGCCCCACTGCACCGTTGGCGCCTTGGTAGGTGGTGAAGTCGTTGCTGCCCGAGTACACCAAGCCAAACATCAAGCCGAGGGTCAGCGCTGTTACCATTCGAGTAAACGTGTAAAACGGAGTGCGCCAGTACAGACGGGAGAACCGGCGCATGAGCATGATGAACTGCAGTCCATCGCTAGCTGCTCGGCGCTGGGCGAACGTAACTGGTGGTAAGCGATCCGATGGTATGAACACTCCAGGTGCAGCACGCTTGGCATCCAGACGCTGCTTCAGTCGGCTAGCTTTGTAGGCTGCGACGAAATCAACGCTGGCATTGTGACGCTGTCTGGTGAACTCGGAGTCCACAGAGGAAGCTTGAGATCCGTCTAGCAGTTGAGGACGGGGATTTCTGGGCGCTGCTGGTTTGTACTTCGAGCCTGCGGGATGAGGCGCGGCCTTCTCAACTCCAGCACCGATCACGTCCAGCATCCAAGTCGCAGGGTTGTCGCCTGGTTTAAAGACTGGAGCATTGCGAGGCAGACCAAGGCCTTGAAAGTAGCTTACAAGCGCTTCGCCGTTATTGCCCAGCTCGCCGAAAAATACTGTCTCGCCGCCGCGCTGCAGTAGCAGAAGCATGTCAAACAGCAGGAAGACCTCTGTCGAGGGCTGGTGAATGGTGCATATCACCGTCCGGCCGCTATCGCTAACCTTGCGAACGCTGTTCATGAGCGACTTGGCAGCGCGGGCGTCCAGGCCGCTAGTAGGTTCATCCAGGAAGAGAACACTGGGCTGGGCGGCAAGCTCCACTGCCAGTGTCAACCGCTTTAGCTGCTCGCTTGAGCTTCCCCGAATGAGTTGGCCAGCGACGTCGTTCAGTCCCAGCAAACTCAGGCACTCGTCGACAATCTCTTCAACTCGGTGAGGTGCCACACGGTCGCCTTGACGGAGGTACGCCGAAAACTGCAGCGCTTCACGGAAGGTGGACGCATCAGAGTGCACATCATTTTGCTGACAGTAGCCAGTGCATCGGCGCACTGCAAGCTCCGTTGCATCCACACCATTAAGCAGCACACGACCTCGTAAAGTTGGTGCGCCATTCTTCTTCTTACCAGCTTTGTCGCTCTTGCGCCCAGCAAGTACATCCATCAGCGTAGTTTTCCCAGCCCCCGTAGAACCCATCAGAGCTGTCATGGTTCGAGGAAGAGCATACCCCGTCACACCCTTCAGTAGCTCGCGAGTGACCATTTCCTTGCTCTTGCCTGCGTTCGCTCGAGAATCGACTGCCACAGGCCGACCTGGAGCTCCTTCGACGCCACTTTGTCCGGTCGGATCCGTAACACCATCGGCGGGGACCATGATACTGTACCGCAGGTCTTGGAAGGCGAGAGTGACGGGTTGTACATCCCAGCGAGGTGTTAATCGCACCACAATGTCTTCAGAGTTCGACACTCCTTGTGAAGCGTTGAACGAGTCGTTAAAATCATCATCTTCGTCGAGCACAGCCAAGTCGTTGGGGTCACCAAACGGCTGGAAGTCGGTCAGGTCGCTCTCCAGAAGTTCGTCATCATCTCCGTGTGGGGTAGACAGAATTGCAAGCGATTCCTTTGGCTGTCTTGGGGTTGGGATAGTAGTGTCCGTAAATGAAGTTCCTCGAGGAGGAGACAACGTCGGGGTAGCTTCGTGGCGACAGCATTCCAGCATGACAAAGGATAAAAGCATGCTGACGACATACACAGTCGACAAAAAGACAATCCCTAGTACCACCCATTTGGGGTCCGAAGGTACGTCGTACAGGTTGAGAGAGTACTCACCCAACGTTTGACCTTGGTACAGTTTGCAGTAGTCGATACCACCATATTCACACACGTCCAGCTCACTGCTACGATACTGGCTCACCAAGATTCCTCGTGTCGTCCAAGCAAGCGGGTTGCTCCAGTAAATCCAACGCATGGCAGACGGAAGTTGCTCACGAGAAACAGCGAAGCCGGCGAACAAAATGAAAAACAGCAACGCCAAAGTGGACGCTGGTTGAGCAATGTGCAGAGTCGAACACGCTGCAGACAGGAAGAAGTACTCTCCGATGAAGACCAGCACCGTGAGCAACATGTACACCACAAACACTAGAAAGTGCTCAGCCGACGAGACAAACCCACCCAGCCAGTACACCATAGAGCTGAAGAGCAGTGCCTCGGTTATTGCGAGCGGTAGCTGACTGGCGAAGGAGGCCAACACGTAGCTGGATGTACGATAAAAGTTGGCTCCACGCTGCTTGTAAAACACCTCACGGGCGTCGAAGAACGGCGCTAACGTTGCTGACTGACCCAATCCAAGGAAGAGCGACGACGAGAAGACCACACCCAAGGTCACCTGCGCGTCTGCCAAGTCCATGCCGTAGTACACGGAGCCGATCATCAGGCCGACAAGCAGATCCAGCAGCACTCGTCCCACGAAAAACACTTTGTTACGGGCAAAAAGCCGCATCTGGCGCTTGACCACCGTCCACGTACTCTGCAAATACGTCTGACGGAAAGCTGGCACGCGCAGCAGGGCTTCTTGGTCGAAGTAGAGACCCCTCTCACCATTTTTGCTGTGCATCTGGTTGTACGCCTCCGTGTCGTTATCGAGATGGTCCAGTTCCTCCACCATCGCTTCGTACATGGGCGACATGATCCATAAATCCGCAAACTCGTTGGCACTGCGAGGATGTCGACGTCGTCCAGGCATTGGGGCATGCGTGTGCTCGTACTGGATCTGCTGCGGCGACGCTAAATCGCACAGAAAGTCGGCGAGGTCGCGTCCAGGAGGGCAGACAAAGCCCAGAGCCTCAAAGTACGCCTGGATATGGTCTCGAGGCCCATGGTAGAGAACTTCACCTTCGGCGAGAAGCAACACGTTGTCGAATAGTGCAAACACTTCAGGAGCGGGTTGTTGTAGTGAAATCACCACAGTTTGTCGCTGTTGTCGAGCCAAACGCCGCTGTGCGTTCACAACGTCGAAGGCGGCAGCACTGTCAAGACCCGTCGTGATCTCGTCCATGAGCGCCACCGCATGAGGACCGAAAGCCATTTCGCCCGTTGTCACGCGCTTCTTCTCACCTCCGGAGATGCCACGAATGCGGTCGTTGCCCACAATGGTTCCTTGGCAGCGAGTCAAGCCGAGTTCACGAGTTACAGTCACGGCGTCGCGCTCACCACCAAGAAACGTGGTAGGAAGAGCGAGAGGGTACTCAAAGCCCGGCGACTTGGAGACAGCGCCAGCACGTTTCTTGTCTGCTTTGATGGCGCGACACTCGAACGCAAAGTCCAGCGTCTCCTTCACAGTCATGACAGGCAAGTGCGTGTCGTCCTGGGGAACGTACGCCACACATTGCGGGAGCTGCAACTTCAGCTCTTCACGAGTCAAACCGTTGTACGAGACTTCACCGTCCAACGTCACGCTCTTGCGGCTTGTGTCGAACCTCCCGCTCAGCAGCTTGAGCAGCAATGACTTGCCCGACCCAGATCGTCCAAGCAGCAGCGTCATGGAGCCTGGCGTGAAAGCTCCAGTGACGTTCTTGAGGATCTGACGACGCACGAACGTCTTGCTAGCAGTGAGCGCACCCAAGATGCCTCGGACGTGGTTGGTTACTGTCGGGAGCTGCTTGGCCGCGAGCGTCTCGCGACTCATTTGACCCGAATTTGCTTGAGCTGCAGCCGCTGCAGGTGGCACCGGAACGTCCACAGCGAGCGAAACATGTCGGAACGTCACGAAGAGCTCGGGGACGGCACCAGCAGGACGACGAGGCGTGAAGGGCGAGTCACGAGGGCCACCGACACCTCTCGCCGAAGTTCCGTGGCCATGATTCTGGTGGTGGCGCCGCAGCACGTGCTTCTGGTACGAGCTGGAGAGTGACGACTCGAGAATGGGCGTGGGCTCGCTCGAGACACTGGAGATGGACGTGCTGAAGTCGAAAGTTGGCGGCGGCTGCAACTGGAGGGTTTTGCTCGGTTTGCGCTTGCTGTGGCGCGAGTTGCGACGCGAACTCGGCATGGTGCAGTCGTCCGAGCTCCGCAGCGCAGTGCTGAATGTCGAGTGAAGAAGGCGTCGAGTCCATCGAAGCGACAAACTACGTCAAGGCTAGCTGGATTCCTGATGACCGCTTCCCTCTGCTTACCTGGGCGTCGCCATCCAACTTCTGTAGATCGCGTCGAACGTGACTGTCATGAGCAGGTGCAGCTCCATGGCTTGAGCAGAAGTCATCTACAAGAAGAGTAGGACAGACGAGTTAGTAGCATATGGAGACTCACCAGTGATGACACCAGGCAGAACACACTCTGCTTCCTTCCCTTAGCTTCTGCTCTTCAGACATATAACACACAGGTAGTATTACACGGCACACTCTCTGGCTAGCTAACTCATACCGCAGTCGCCAAGGCGGTGGCTTCGTCCATGCGCTTGTCTGCGGTTGCTGCCGTGGGCGAGTCCGCCACGACGACGCCGGCTTCCTTCTCCTCCTCCGCAAGGCCCAGTACGTACTTGCGGGTGTAGAACCCCACGACGAACAGCAGCAGCAGGGCGCTACCGGCCCCCACGAGCAGCAAAATCATCTCGGTGCTGTGTCTTGAGGCCGTGGGGCTGGCCAGCAGTGCCGTGAAGTTCTCGACAGCATGGCCCGAGTAGACCCAGATGACGGAGAAGGGCAGCCCCGTGAGCAGCGCGGCGGCAAAGTACACTGGGAACTGCACGTCCAGCACGCTGAGTCCGTAGTTCTTGACTGCAATGGGGAAGAAGGCGACGCGAGTGAGGAACACCACGAGCACCTGCTTCTTCCTCAGCAAGCTCTGGAATCCTTGCATTGCCGGATGGCCACGCGCCATGTAGGCGTGTACGCGTCTCCTGCAGAGGTATCGGCCAATGACGTACGAGAGCACGGAGCCCACGAGTTTGCCCGTCGTGGCCAGCACAAGTCCCAGCCAGAAGCCGAAGATGTAGCCGGCCAGCAGCTCGAAGGCCGTGGACGGGAAGCACAGCACCACGAGGGCCGTGAAGCTGCACACGTAGAGGGCGGCGCCCAGCGGCTCGTGGCTCTGCAGCCAGCGCACCACCAGGTCGAAGTCGTCGCTGCGCACGAAGCGGAAGAGCAGGAGGCCGGCGGTGAGGCCCACGGCCACGAGCGCCAGCCCCAACAGCACGCGCTTGAGCTGCATGAAGGCGCGACTGGAAGAAGTGGGCGGCCGTTGCTGCTGCAGCTTGGCCGCCTCCACGTCCACGGGCTCATACATGGGAAGTGGTGTCACGCTGGACTGGGCGACTTGCGAACTGCTGGTGGTGTGCCGCACACGACGACACAATTTTACTTTTAGCAGCTGCCCTTTCGCTGGATAGATTGGAAATCAGATCGCACGAGGGCGTTTACATTGATTTGTATATGGATACGGAAAGGACTGAAAGACATCTACATCAGTATAAGCAGGTTCTGAGTATTCGTCTAAACGGGTTCGCCTGTCGCTTAACCCGTCGTACCGCACACGTCGTACTTTACAGATGGTGAAACGGTACACCAGCCTTACATCAAAATCGCTTTTTGCGTTCACTACGGCC
>AUWJ02002505.1:0-10198 GCA_000468175.2 Phytophthora cryptogea
TGCCGAAAGTATTGTTTGGCAGGGCCCAGGCGGTGAAGAAGGTGGGAAACTCGGTGAGCAAGAAACTCAGAGAGAAGGCAGTGACGTTCTCGTTGCCTCCCATGGGGTTGAGCGTGGCGACGTCTGTACAGAATCCATCGACGGTGTGACGTCTTCATTGGAGACTGGTAGATAGGACCCCGTTAGGAAGGTACTGGTGGGGCGAGATTGTTTCTTTAATTTATATACTTCAGAAGTACTGCGAACTACGAATTTTTGTTTGATTCTATGAAGACAGCGAGAGGTCCGTGAGCTACGGGGAAGTATGAATTGCAGAACAATTCTCCTTGTCGGAATAGCACTGCCGAAACCAAGACCGAAGAGAAGACCATCTCGTATAAAAAAGTAAATGAAGTTCCTATTGTTTGTTATGAAAGCTCGATTTGGGCCTAGCCGACCTACGTGAGCGAAGAAGCATGCAGCACGTGTCCGCAGACACTGAAAAAGAAAAGGAGCGAATACGAAGCGAAGTTGTCACCCTGATGAAGCTCTCCGATCGAGCTCACGAGTGTCTTGTAGGGAGCAATGATTCGATCCAGTCAGTTTACAGCAGAGCCAACACCACCCAGCCAAGCATCACGAATCCGGCAGCATATAGCGGAGACAGCGCTGACGCTCCTGACTTTCCCGATCCAGTGCTGGTGGTGGTAACAGGAGTCGGTGCAGGGGTCGCTGGTTCTGGGGTTGTTGTTGGCGCTTCCGTACTAGCTGCAGGTGAAGGCGTCGGAGTCGCCGGCGGATCAGTAGCAGTGGGGGCGTTAAAGGCAGAAAACATGCTGCTCCCAACGCACTTTGTCGAAGACAGTTGATCCTTGGTCAATGCGATAGTTGCCGGCGCGATATCCAAACATGTGTTGTCTTCATACAGCACAATAGTTCCCGATCCATCACTGCCCAACGTTGCGGTGAAACTCGTCATGCTGTCAATCGACAAATGACAGCTCGTGTCGGCTCCATAAACAATCACCCCTTCCTTCGACCCACAATCAGAGTCCGCGTACATCTCCGCGACAATATATGGCGAAGTCCCGAACACATTACTTGCAGCAGTCAGATAATTGCTCGAGCACGCGTATGACAGCGAACGAGCCCCCAAACTAACACAGGCACCACCTGCAGCACACGAGTACTCGTTCGCCAAAGTGATCTGCACTGGGTTTGCACACGAGTCGGCGTCAAATACGGACACAGCAGACCACGACGTAGATGTTGCGCCACCACCATACACCTTCTTGTCAAGAATACCAGTCGCACCAGTAGCACATGAATTACCCTTCACTTGACCTGCTGTCACGGTGAGTTCATCTCCATCCGTGGCACAAGCTGTAGAGTCCGAGAACGTGACGATCGAAACCGAGCCATCTGATGCTCTTGTTGCAATATAACTTGTTGTAGCAGTTGCGTGACACTTGCCATCGGCCAAGTATACCGTGATGCCTGTCAACTTCGTTGGGTTGCAGGACTGTGAGGCCGTGTACGACTCTACAGCAACGTACGGGCTGGAACCGAAGATGGCAGCCAAATCCGTCGCGAACGTGTCGGTAGATCCACACCTGGTGCTTGTGTACGGAGCAACCTGCCCAGCACACGTAGCAGTAGCGGAGCAGGCGTCGAAAGCCACAACAGCTGTCGATATTTGGCTGGGAACTCCCGACTTGCAACTCCCGGCGCTCGAATCGAAATACAAAGTTGCCGACAGGTACTGGGGTGTAACGCCGCTGCCATACACGCGCTGAGTACTGGGGCTGACACACGTTGCTGGGGTGTCTGGAGCAGACCCATCGAAGGTAGCAGGCGATGTCGCAGTTGTGCATCTCGCGTCGGTGAATGAGGTAACTTTGGTTGTACCATCTGTCTGGCGCGTCGCGATGTAGCTGGTGGTCTTGCTCGTCTTGTGGCACTTTCCATCAGCCAAGTATGTCGTGATACTAGAGAGGGAAGTGCAACCCCCACTAGAATATGCCTCCACAACCACATACGGGCTCGAACCAAACATAGTAGCCATGTCACTTGCGTACGCCAACGATGAACTGCACGAAGTCCCAGTGTACGGCGCAGCAGTGCCGGTGCAGACAGTCGTGGGTTTGCACACCATAGTCGAATCGAGCGCTGTAGTCACCAGCGACGGTAGTCCAGACTTGCATGTGTTCGTGATCGTATCATAGTTCACTGTTAGCGTCAAGTACGTTGGCGTAGCGCCGCCTCCGTACACCTTGGTGTTGCCAACGCACGTAATTCCTGTCACTTGTCCTGCTGCCACATTCGTCGTCACAGCCGTACCATCACATAATGCATTTCCATACGTTTTAATCACCGCAGATTGATCCGATGCTCTAGTCGCCAGATAACTTGCAGAAGCAGTGGTCTTGTGGCACTTGCCGTCAGCCAGATATGCTGTGATGCTCTTAAGCTCTGTCCCAGCACAACTTTTCCCTTCGTTGTAGGTCTCCACGACCACGTACGGATTCGAGCCAAATATCAGGCCTGCATCCTTCTTGTACGTCAAGATAGAAGAGCAGTAAGTCCCTGTGTAAGGGCCCGTGCCAGTGCAAGCAGTTGATGCTGTACACGCCGTAGCTATCTTCGTCGAGTACACTTGTGTGGGGACTGCAGGAGGTTTGCAACTGGCAGCGTTACCGTCATAAGTCAGCTTCGACGAGAACACGGATTTTGTGTTTCCGTTACCACTCAGCTTCGAGTTGAGAACGCCGTTTGTGTCACCAGCGCAAGAGTTACCTGTTGTCTGCGCAGCTGTCAATGCCAACACAACAGCGCCCGTGGTGCAAGAAGTGTCGGTATACGTGATGATAGTTGTCGAGCCATCCGACGCCCTTGTCGCGGCATAACTTTTGGTACCAAGAGCGTGGCAATCGCCATCCGCAATATATGTCGCAACACTTGAAAGTTCAGTTGGATCACACTTTGTGTCTTCGTTGTACGTTTCCACAATCACATACGGTGTAGTCGATCCAAGGGTAGCTGCAATATCGGTCTTGTACTCCGCAAGAGAGCTACTGCAAACGAGAGCAGTTTTCGTGGTGTCGATACAACCAGTGCCTGATGCAGGTGCTGATGTGTCAGTGCAAGGGCCGAACCCGTCGACAGTTGTCACGACCCCAATCGGTACGTTAGTCGTAGTTGTTTTGCAACTGGTAGCTGAAGACGCGTACGTTTTCGTCGTAGTGAAATACAGAGGAGGAGTCCCAGTCCCGTACACGTTCGTGGTGCTCTGGCAGCCAGTATTCACTACGTCGGATGTCGGACTATCAGAGCAATCGGCGGTCCCGTACGCTGAAATTTTAGCTGAACCATCCGCTTTCCAAGCCGCTTGATAAGCAGCAGCACTGCCAGTCTTGTGGCATTTACCATCCGCCAAATACGACTTGATACCAGTTAGCGCAGAAGCAGCGCAATTCGCGCCGGTGTACGTCTCCACCACAACATACGGATTCGTTCCATACCAAGAAACCACATCTTTCGCGTAAGTTGCAGTCGAACCGCACTTGGTGGCAGCAAATACAGTTGAGGCACAACTAGCAGTCGCCACGCATGCCTCGTCGGCAAGTGCGGTTGTGACTTGTGTAGGTGATCCCTTACAACCCCCTGTATCATAATTAACTGTCGACTTCAGAGCGAACGGCCCGCCACCAGACACCTTCATATCGTTTGCGCACGTGTTGATGTCGGCTGCGGCCACAGTAATCGTAACGGGTACTTCCGCCGTTGGTGCGTCCGTTGGTGCATCGGTCGGTGCGGTAGTCGGCGCAATTGTCGGTGCAGTCGTCGGTGCGGTCGTTGGTGCCGTCGTTGGAGCAGTCGTCGGTGCCGTCGTTGGCGCTTCAGTGGCTACTGCAACACCGCATGTTGCTGAGGTTACGTACATTACAATTGTAGCTGAGCCATCAGCCTTTCTGGTAGCTGTGTAACTCGACGTATCATCAGTGGCATGGCAGTTGCCGTCGGCCAAATAACTAACAATGCTATCAAGCTTGTCGGCGGCGCATTCTTTTCCCGTAGCGTACTTCTCCACAGTCACAAAGGCGTTCGATCCAAACAGCACATTCATGTCGGAGTTAAGTGTCAAAATAGAAGAGCATGAAGAGCCAGTGAATTGACCATTGGAGCCTTCGCAAGTGGTTGATACTGCACATTCACTTGCGTCGCCAGCAGTTGTCACTACCAGTGCCGGGACTACCGGAGATTTGCAATCGCCTGTACTGGTACTATAGAGGGCCATCGATGAATACACCGATGCAGTCACTCCACTTCCACCAATTTTTGTGTTCGAAATTCCATTGTCATCATCAGCGCATGAGTTTCCTGTAACTTGAGCCGTTGTTGCGGACAACACCTTCTCCTTCGTCTCACAGGTATCATCAGTATACGTAATCACCACCACCGATCCATCCGACGATCGTGTAGCAGCATAACTAGCGCTGTCATCCGTTGCGTGACAGGCTCCGTCTGCCAAGTAGGCCGTGATGCTGTCGAGCGCGCTAACCACACAACTCTTGCCAGGTGTATACTTCTTCACAATCACGTACGGACTCGACCCAAATGCTGTCGACATGTCTGCCTTGTAAGTCGAGAGCGTACTACACACTGTGCTGGTAAATGCATCGTCAGAGCATTTATCGGTCTTCACACAAGTGTCAACATTGTCAACTGCAGTCACAACTTGAATAGGCACTCCAGGCGGTTGGCAATTGTCGGTTTTAGCAGCGTAGGTCTTTGTCGACGTCAAGAACCATGGAGTCACTCCTTCACCAAACACCTTCGAATCAGCTAAGCCACTATCACCGGTAGCACATGAGTTAACAGTCGCCTGCTTCGCAGTAATTGTAGTAGCAGTCGTCGCAGTCTTGCATTCGTTATCGGAATACGGCGTGATGACAGCAGATCCGTCTGCAGCGCGTGAGGCGCGATAACTAGAATCAGTGCCCGTCGCGTGGCATGCTCCATCAGCAAGATAAGTTGTAATTCCGGTCAGCTCTGCAGGATCACAGATCTTGCTTTGAGTGTACGACTCAATGATGACGTACGGGCTTGAGCCAAATTCTGCAGCCAAATCGTTCTTGTACGACGCTACTGTGCTGCATATCTTACTGGTATACGGAGCAGCTTTGCCGTCACAAACACTTGTTGGCGTGCATGTATCACTGTTCTCGACTGCAGTCACCACTTGAATAGGCACTGCCGGAATGCTGCAGCTACTCGTAGTTCCGGCATAACTTTTCGTTGATGTCAAATACAACGGAGTCACTCCGCCACCGTAGGCAATTTGATCGCTGACGCACGTGTTTTCTTTGCCCGCTTCAACCTTCATATCCACTCCATTCTCGGTAGCACACGACGTGGAATCGGCATAAGTTGTGATTGTCGCCGAACCATCCGACGCTCTCACTGCAACATAACTCGCTTTTTCACCGGTCGTGTGGCATTTTCCATCGGCCAAATAAGTTGAAATACTCTTCAGTTCCGCAGAAGCACAGCTTTTTGCTTCGTTATACGTCTCCACAGCCACATACGGGCTTGAACCAAACAAAGTAGCAGCATCCTTCTGGAACGTCAAGATAGAAGAGCAATAAGTCCCAGTGTAGGGACCCGTTCCACTGCAACTGCTGGATGCCGAGCACGAAGTCCCCTTTGTTGTCACCACCTGTATCGGCACCGCAGGAATTTTGCAGTTTGCCGTGTTGTTGTCGTAGTATAGCTTCGAGGTAAACACGGAGCCCGTATTCCCGTTTCCGCTCACCTTCGTGTCGAGAATGCCATTCACGTCGTTAGCACAGGAGTTACCAGTAGTCTGAGCAGCAGTCACCGTCAGCACTTTATCGATTGTGCTACAGCTCCCGTCAGTGTACGTAATGACTGTAGCAGAACCATCTTTAGCCCTTGTTGCAATATAACTCGCCGCTCCAGCAGCTCGACAAGTACCGTCCGCAATGTATGTCGTGATGCTAGTGAGTTCCGTTGCCGCGCATTGCTTTCCAGTGTTGTACTGCTCCACGATCACGAATGGAGTAGCCGCTGTTAGAGCCGTAGTCATGTCCGTCTTGTAGTTTGCCAGTAAGCTGCAAACAACACTTGTTGTCGTGCTGGATTCACATGTGTCCCCCGTCGAAGCTGTAGCCGTCGCCTGGCAGTCGAGCACACCACTAACTTCCGTCACAACTCCAATCGGAACAGTGGGAGGAATGCATTTAGTTGTTCCATCGGCGTAAGTCTTGGTTACTTTCAAGTACACCCGTGACGTTCCAGCACCATACGCCAATTTACTGTTGGTGCACAGATTGTCTGCAACTTGGACAGCAGAATAGGTGACAGCAGTTTGAGGTGAAGTAGTGCAATCAGCCGATCCATACGGATAAATAGTTGTCGCTCCATCCATCTTTCTTACAGCTCGATAGCTTGCAGGTGATGCCACGGCTGTTTTGTGGCATATACCATCCGCCAAATAGGTTGCGATGCTCGATAACTTTGACGCAGTACAGGACGCGTCACTGTACGACTCCACAACCGCGTATGGGTTCGAACCGAAAACAGTAGCCATATCGGTTTTGTACGCCGAGACCGAATGACAGGACGTCCGAGTGTACAACGAGTCTGCTTGAACGCAAGCTGCGTTTGCAGCGGTTGCCACACAATTTTGCGTGTGGCCCTGAGTTGTCGCGACGTAAACCGGCAGCAATGACGTCGTACACGCGCCACTTGTGGTGACATTGTAGATCTTCGTTGACGTCAGGTAAAAGGGCGACGCCGCATCAGAGATGTACACCTTGTTGTTGCTAATGCAGCTGTGTGCGATTGCTTGGGTCCCGGTCTGATCAACTAGACCAGCTACACCCTGACTGCATATAGAGTCAGTATATGTGTTGACCGACACTGCGGAGTTTGCAGCAGCCACCGTCGCAAGGTAGAACGACCCCGCGGCTATTTTTCGACATACACCATCCGCCACATACGTCTTCATGCTTGTAAGCGTGGTGCAAGTGGTAGACGATGACCCAGTGTACGTCTCCACTGTCACATATGGTTTCGCAATGAAAACGGTTGTCTTGTCCTTCTCAAATGATGCAACAGGGCTGCATAACGTACTGGTGAAATCAGTTGAACCAGCACATGCCGCCGTCGTCTTACAGGTTGCATCGACGGGTTCAACTGACGCCGTTTGCATAAGGTTTGGCACTGTTGGGGCTGTGCACGAGCCGGTCGCGGACTCGTACGTCTTCGTGGACAAGTAGAAGTTCTGTGTCGTGCCAGCGCCGTACACCTTTGTTGTCGTAACACAGTTGTTGTCTTGTAGAGCCGTAATACTCACAGCACCCGTACCCGACGCATCGAGCGAAGCACAAGCCGCATCCGTATAAAACTGAACTTTCGCCGAATAATCAACTCTGCGAATAGCCCTGTAACTCGTTGATGCATCCTTTTTGTGGCAGTTGCCGTCCGCCCAGTACGATTTAATGCCCGTGAGGTCTCCAGCAGCACATCCAGTAGCACTGTATGTCTCCACCGCCACAAAAGGTTCCGTGCCGAACACGGAAGGCATGTCCGTCGCTGGAAACGTAGACACAGCGCTGCACAACGTACTGGTGAAAGGAAACGCCGTACCAGTGCAAACCGATGTTGTTTTGCAGGTAGCGTCGACAGGGTCCACTTTAACCGTCGATACCAGATTTGGTGCAGACGACGATGTACACGATCCTGTAGCGGAAGCGTACGTCTTCGTGGACACGTAGAAGTCTGGTGTCGTGCCAGCACCGTACACCTTTGTTGAGCCAACGCACGTGTTGTCTTGCGCTGTCGAAATACTCGTAAGATCCGTTGCAGCAGTACCAGGCGTCGTACAAGCTGCATCCGTGTAAAACTGAACTTTCGCCGAACTATCCGATTTGCGCATAGCTCTATAACTCGTCGTGGCATCCTTTTTGTGACAGTTTCCATCGGCCCAGTACGACTTAATGCTTGTGAGGGTTCCAGCAGTACATCCAGACGCACTGTACGTCTCCACAGCAACAAAAGGTTTCGTAGCGAATACTGGAGTCACGTCGGCGAGGTATGTTGCTGAAGAACTGCACAACGTGCTGGTGGACTCAGTGCTGGCGCAAACCGCAGTCGTTTGACAAGTTGAGGCAACTGGCTCAACGACCGCAGCTGATACCAGATCCGGCACGTTTGTTGGTGCACACGAAGTTGTCCCCCAAGCGTATGTCTTCGTAGACAGCAAGTAGATAGGAGTAGTGCCGAAGCCATACACCTTTGTTGTACTTGTACCGGAACAAGTGTTGTGCTGTGTTGTCGAAATTGTCAATAGATCCGCTGGCGCAGGACTTGGTGTCGCACAAGCGACGTCGGTGTAAAACTGAACTTTCGCCGAATTATCCGCTTTGCGCATGGCCCTGTAACTCGTCGATGCATCCTTTCTGTGGCAATCGCCATCAGCCCAGTACGTTTTGACGCCCGTCAGGGTCCCGGTAGTACATCCAGAAGCACTGTATGTCTCCACAACAACAAACGGTTTCGAGTTGAATTGAGTCGTCATGTCCGCCAAGTACGACGCAGAAGAGCTGCACAGCGTGCTGGTATACGGAAAGCTCCCACCAACACAACTAGTCGTCGTCAAACATGACCCTTGAAACGGGTCAACTGCAACCGCCGTTACCACGTTTGGCACAATTGCTGGAGCTGTACACGCGCCAGTCGCGATGTCGTATGTCTTCGTTGACAACAAGTAGACAGGGGTTTTTAGGGTTGAGCCGTAAATCCTCCTGTTATCGCCGTCGCACGTGGTTGACACCGCAGAGTTCAAGTTGGAAGAACTGCCACCGTCAGCTACATCGCAGATCGCATCCTGGTAGAACTGGACCTTTACCGAACCATCCGCCTTAAGTACAGACCTGTAGGAAATTGCTGCATCCGTCTTGTGGCAGTTGCCATCCGCCCAGTAGACTGTGGTCGAAATAGTGTCATCAACTGGACAGTTTGCGGCGGAGTACTGTTCGATAACCACATAGGGGTTCGAAGTACCGAACAACGCGGGGATCTTCGTTTGGATAAATTCTCCACTCGTGGTGCCATCCGTCGTAGAGCAACTAGTGGCTGGGTAAAGTGCGTTCTGCAATGTACACGTTTCAACCCACGTCGTAGGAGCAGAACAAGCCGTCAATCTCCCGTTTGCTGTTAAAAGCACTGGTGGTGCCGTCGTCGAAACATGGGCAGTGCACGAAGCCGCGACGCTGTAAGTAGCTGTAACGTCCAAGTTTACAGTAGTAGCTTCGACTGAGCTCGCAGCAGCGAACAGAAATGCAAGCCCACGTAGGCTACGAAGCCTGAATGGCTTCATTGCAGTCGCTGGTCGCTTGGATGGAAAGGGTCGTCAGGTGCTCTTCTGCTCGCTCGGGTGTTGTCGCTGTCAGAACTCGGCAAGTTCGAGAATGAAAGCCAGGAACTCGCTCGCATGGCCACTGAGCATCGGCTTATATAGAAAGATTTCGTGACCGTTGCGAAGAGGCACCCCCTCTTATTTGACAACCATGGATAAATGTGCTTTCTCAGCACTTATCCTGTTTCACAAAAGCCTGCAATGAGCAGGATTCCAGCTTGTGCATCAACGCAAAAAAGTCGTACATTATTTTAAGTATGGTGTTCAGTAGCTCTAGGCAGAAATAACCGCGTGACAATCGCTGAAATCACTCCTTAGGATTGCTTGAAAATAATATTAGGGACACAGCATCCAAATTAGGGACTCAACGGATGGATACCAACGAGTTGCCGAATCTGGGGTGCGAAGATCTTTCGACGGTTGCGAAACGACTATTGACTGCAGAAAAAAAATCTCGTGACGCTTCAGTTGGAAAACAGATGGTTGGTTTCTGTATTACAGTCCAGAACTAATATCACTACATTTGGCTATTAATATCGGTGCAGGTTTACTAAATCTAAGATTTGCCTGTATTGAATGAGCGATCACACGACTCATCTTGCCAAAATAGCCCATTCTATTCAATTTGCCGAAAAGTACACTACAAATCAACACAATTGGACAATTGATCCACAGCCTCCGTGTTTCAGGATAGAGCAGTAGATCATAAAGTTATATTATACTACGAAGTAGTACATTGTGTGTGACCTTCTAGAAGGTTTCGTCAGCTTGAAC
>AUWJ02002909.1:0-11215 GCA_000468175.2 Phytophthora cryptogea
TGGTACGCAACTTTATTGCATCGATTATGCTTGTACTGGTTCTAATTCCGTGTTGTTAGGCAAGCATATCATGAGCAACTGCAGGTTGCGATTACAGCTACCGCACATCGTTGTCATTCCTCGTAGTGTCACGCGGTGCAAAAACTCCACAACCTTTGCAAAATTATCGCCATCTACATCTTGCTTAGACAGCATATTAATCGTTTCCAGTCGCGCTACATTAGACAACACGACTTCACTGTTAACGCCACCACGCTACGCAAGCCGCAAATTGGACACAACTTGCAAGGCTTCTTTTCGGTTCATCGGGTTCAGAAGACTATCCGGATGAAGTTTGCCCGGGTCTTCAGGATCCATATTGGTAATCACCAAATTCGCACGAACTGCCGCAGCGACCACATTATACTGTGCGAACTCGCTTGGTGTAGGGTCAATATAAACTGTGTGCCGAGTGGGCTGCGGTGATATTTCACGAATCGACTCTTTCGTATGGCGCATCATAATACGGCTGAGCAAACTTCACAAGCGGAAAAAGGCGACTGGCTGGTTTTGCTCGAAAGGCCGAGTGATTACCTTTATCCAAGCCCGTCCATTCTGTTGTCCAAAGGGTTTATTGCACATAAAGACAAGAAGGCCATGCATGAAGCGAAGATCAGCCGACTCGAGTGTGTTTGGCGTTGGGGTTCCGGTCATGATCCATCGTCGTTCAGCAGATGTGATTCGCGCCATTTGCATCAGATTCGTTGGCGTTTGGCCACCCAACTTGTGGCCCTCGTCGACGATAACGCGAATCCAGCGGACGGTAAGAAGAGAAGATACCTCTCCTCGAATTGTTCCGTCACTGTATCGTTGAGGACCTTCAAATCCATAGCGTTCGGGCATCCGCATCTCCAGCGCGGACGTAGCTTCCATTCTTTTGCCAACCGTTTGAATGACGTAACAACCGCATCATACGAAGCCAGGTCGACATTGCTGGGTAAATCCGCATCGCTTTCGTCTACGAAAGTTTTAAGAGCACCAGGAGCTACATAAGCTTCAATCTGGTACTTCCAGTGCTCAACCAGTGGATCGGGTACAACTATCAGCGACGCACCCGAATTCACAAGCTCTTCTGGCGGCACAGAACGATATCGCGATGTCGCTGAGCGAAGACCAGCATCAAAATCATTTTCATCGGGATCACTAGCACGTTTTGTAACTCGTCCTTTGGTTCGCAAAATCAGAGCCAACATCGTGATCGTTTTACCTAGACCAGGTTCATCGCAAAACATCCCTCAACACGTATATCTTACTATCGTGTCCACCTGCTCCACAACTTTCAGATCCAGCAAATCAATAGCGACTTTTGCATTCTTTCCGGGGCGTCGAGGAAAAAGAAACGGGTACGTCAGCGAACAGTTGATAAGGGACGGCGTCTCGCGGTACAACATCCACTTCAAACCTTTCTGCTGGTGCTCGTACAGCTGCAAATTCAATCCATGCACCACTTCATACGCTAATCGCCGGAAAAGCGAACACACTCCTCCGAATGACGCCAAACTTTTCGAATCCATCATACAAACAACGATATGCAACACCTTTGCAAGTAAGTTCGTAAATCGGATTTGACCATCCGATCGCTGCATTTGAGTCAATCCAGAACATCGAGTTCCGCTTTGTTCCTCCATTTCCGTCATGAGACTTTCGAACACGTCAGGGAGTCGTAACTTGCTTTTAGGTCCTAAAACATCGTCGGTTGTCCCCGAATGAAGTTTGCACCCCACAACGTGGCATGAACTGTGGGAGGCTTCCAGTAAATCTTTTGTTGTCTTGCAATTCCCAGTCCTTCGGTCTGCAAATGACACAAAACAAGCTGAAAATTGAGCCTTTCGACGCACTTTCACTGTCAATTCGAGCGTGGCCATAGGGTTAGCGTTGTCAACTGGTGGCACTAACGTATAGTTCCCCTTGAGTTTTAACACGTTTCGCTCACTTAACACCACATACGTCCGAGTATACGCGCGCGAGTAAAACCACTTTACCGACGTCGTCTTATTGCTTGATCTTGTACCGTCGCGGGTCAGATTTGTGCATCAAAACTGTAATCAGTGCTCGCCGTTTTCAGCGTAAGCAGATTACGGCAAGTCTGGTCATGTGTATCCGCCCAGTAGCTGCTTGTTCACTTGATGTGAGGCTGCCAATGCATGGATCAAAAGGGTGCTCAAGTCGAATCGTCACTTTTCGTTTTGCCAAGATTTGAACCAGTCTCCAGTTCTCCACTAACGACCATGGACCTCATCTTGGAGATCGCCGACGAGTACGTGCTGGATGGACTGTACCCTAGTAGTATGCCTCGCGACTTCATCCCTCGCCAAGTCGCGTCCATTTCAGGACTTACTCTGGTGGGTGGGTATCTGCTGTACCTCACGGGTGCTGGGTTCGCGTTTGAGTTCCTGTACGACAAGGAGTTGATGAAGCACCCCAAGTTCCAGAAAAATCAAGTGCAAAAGGAAATCATCGCGTCCTTGAAATCGATTCCAGTGATGGTGCTACTCACGCTCCCGTGGTTCCTCGCTGACGTCCGGGGGTACTCGAAAACGTACTCGGAGTTCGGCAAGTACGGCTACACGTTCGAGGCTCTGAGTGTGCTCTACTTCGTCCTGTTCTCAGACATGTTGATCTACTGGTTCCACCGCTGGCTGCACAACCCGCTCATCTACGGGCCGCTGCACAAACCGCACCACAAGTGGATTATCTGCTCGCCGTTCTCGTCGCACGCGTTTCACCCGGTGGACGGCTACGTCCAGAGTTTGCCCTATCACTTCTACATCATGTTGTTCCCCATCCACCGCGGTCTCTTCCTCGCGTTGTTCGTGGCTGTCAACTTCTGGACTATCAGCATCCACGACGGGTTCTACCTCGCACACAACAAAATTGTCAACGGCGCGCGACACCATTCCGTCCACCACGAGCGATTTGTCTACAATTACGGACAATACACCACGCTATGGGACCGTCTCGGTGGAACGTATCTCGAACCACCCGCCACCGGCTACTCCGTCCCCCAAAGCAGCAAGAAACTCGAGTAAGGTGGAAAACAATTAAACGCAGTTGTGATGCCCATCAAATAGTTTATGTCATTTATGGCGTAATTTATGTTTTATATTTTATTTTCGCCATTTCGACAGTCTCCATTCGCATTCATCGATCATATCTGATACCGCCCATGGACCTGTTCGTGTTGAACGCCGCTGCGCGTGCCCCCAATGCCGAGAAGGAAGGTTCTTCCTTCCGTCAACAGCTGCTGCATTGCTGCGGGTCGACGCATTGGGCGGCTGAAATGGTCAAGAAATTCCCCGTGAAGGATTTGGAGGGACTTTTCCAAGCTGCCGATGAGGTGGACGCCCTTTTGACACGAGATGATTGGCTCGAGGCGTTTGCAGCGCACCCGAAGGTCCGTCTGATGATGTTTTGGTTCATTGTTGCAATGCAGAGGAAGGGGTCGTGGGGGGATGTTTATTGATGTGGAGTTGTTGACTGGAATCTGGGGACCGTAGATTGGGAGGGCGAAGAAACCCATTAAGGAGTGGGAAGCACAGGAACAAAAGGTTGCTATAGAAATGTATAGGAGGTGAAGGGTACGGAGATAGTTGACAAGTGGTTGACTGGATTGTAGGCGACGAAGGACGCGGATGAAGCGGTTTTGGACCGACTGGAAGAGCTCAACGATGCGTACTACAAGAAGTTCGGGTATGCTACGTCTTGGTGATGTGGGTGGGCTGTTGGAATCTCGCTGAGATTGTTCTTGATGGCAGGTACATTTACATTGTATGCGCGACGGGGAAATCTGCTCCCGAGATGCTGCGGATTTTGGAGTCGCGCGTGGGCAACAATCCTGAAGACGAGCTGTCTATTGCCGCCGTAGAGCAAAGCAAAATCACGAAACTTCGGCTGGAAAAGCTGCTACAACAGTAAGAGTTTTGAATCTCTCCGTGTTGGTGGCTGTCAGCTGATCATCGTGATTTTGTCCTTCATACTGGGCTTCAATTCGTGCCGGTAAACAATTTTACACTTCAAAGCGTCCAAGCCAAGTTGTAATACCGCGTCAAAAAATGTGTGACAGTGGAAAAACACGACTTGACTCTGATTGCGATGCATTAACATCTTTGAGAGATTCTAACATTCCACATTCCCTTCGTTTATTTCGGTGAATTTAGCAATCTAATCGTGGACTAGCAAGAGTACAGCTTTGTCTTTGATTGCTGTGAGGAATGTCGGAGCGTCTTCGGCACGCTTGTAAAAAAATCTTGGCGTCATGGATGTCTATTCAAGTGGAGCTTCACGGATGCTACTCTGTAGAGCGACTTCGACAACTGGATACCTACGCGAGTAACCTGAGTTTCAAAAGGCTCGTAGCCGTATGCCTACTAACTCCGTTACCGAGTTTGTTGGTGAGCTTGCTGAAGGAAATCCCGCCACTAGCACCTCCTGAAGCAGGTGCTTACAAAAATTGGGTATTTTTCCTACGATCGTGGGCAGTGACCAGCTACATTGGCGGTTCTGTGTTGGTACACTTGAATCAGAGTATACCCCGGCTTCAGCTAAGCGTTCGTCAAATTGTCTTTGTTGGTGCGTTTGCGGCAGCCATGTCAAATGTCGTCGTGCTTTCATTTCTGTTTTGACTGTCTTTCCGCTGCCGTTTGGGTTACTCGTGTTCGGGCCGCCGGATGCGTGGGTGATTGCAGCGTGTTTTATCTACATCACTCGTTCCCAGATGATCCTACGTTATGGACTGAAGTCAGCAACAACTTGATGTGCTCAACTCGCAATTGTCGCTCACGTTTATCTATCCGATCTACATTTATGGTTTCGTGTCGCTAACTGGTATTGCCCAAGTGATATTTGTCATTGTGTTGCAAGTCATTAGGCTGGTTGCCAAAAATCGGATAAACCGAAGGCTACAGGCTCATGATGATATGAAGCCCGAGGCTGTCGTTTTAACTGTGGAGGTTTTCAATGCTCTCTACGTGTCGAATGCTCTCCAAGTCACTTCGTCATGGTCTCTCACCGTGGTCATTATGGCGTTGGACCTAGGATTATTCTGGCTCTCGATGATAGATGTTGTGACGGTTCTCAACGAAGTCAAGGTGCTCATGGACAAAATCCCAAGTGGCAACTCGATCGCGAATGAGGATATCTTGAAGGTGGCAATGAGGATAATTGCGATTGATGGCACGTGGAGGGCAACGCGTCAGCGAAATCGCGTAAATGAACGAAATCGTCCTGTAGAACCATCAAACCGGTTTTCCGCAAAAACGCATTCATTAAGCAGGGAAGCGTACAGAAGATGACAGGCAGCATCACTTCAGTGTACTCCAGCAAAACAATATACTCGATGATGAAGCACGCACGCGTAACCTTGTCAATTAGAAGTGCACGCTCAGCAAGAGAAAATATGGTTGTAATATCTTCTGACGATCTGGATTTATTCGCTGTGACTGCTTGAGAATCGAAGTTAGGCAGCTCGTTGTCGGCATTGAATATTGGTACGACTTTTGTGCCTTGGAGCAGCACCTGCTTCTTGTACGTGTCAGTTCGGCTGCTACTGACAATAACTGTATCCGCTGCAGTGCGATTTCTCTCCGATTTCACGTTCATTTATTGAAGTGACCGACGCGTGTTTAGCTGTGCACTAGGTTTGCATGACTTGGTGCTGTACTGCATGCCCAACAGCCTCTATTTTAAGTGCAAGTGTGCTATCATCCATCGGGAATGTGCTCGTCTACGCCTTACTCGAGTTTGCATCGTTAGTCCTGTCAGTTGTCGTGCTCAAATGCACGCTGGGATTTTCACCATGGCGACAACTTGCATTTGTGCTGGAGACACAAGCTGGAAAACTTCAAAACAAGCTGACCGTCACATTCCTTTATGCAATGCAGATATCGGTGATACATCTCGGTAGGTGATTTTTTGATATGGCAACAGTCGATCTGGTTTTTCATCATGTCGTTTATGTTCCAGGTGCCGACTTCAGTTTTAAGTTCGCGTGGCTGCATTCATCCAAACCAAGCTCATAGAAAGAAGATATTCAGCATTACAGTACTTCAGCGCAAAAAAAATAAATCTGCAAAAAGTAACATGAACTCACCGAAAGCCGAAATCACAACCACCTTCTCAAGTTGTCTTCTGATGCTAAAAAGCAATTCCACAACACTTGCATCGTTTTAGCAAATGGTGTAAACTTTCCAGTACATGTATAGATTGTTGTGCTAAAACTCAAATCTTCGTTATGCCGCACGTTCCGGAGGAGCTGGCTCGCAAGCTACGCGCGGCCGATCAAGGCCACGTCCTCAGGGTATGGAGGTCTAGTATACTGCGCCAATATGTTTCTTATTAACCACATCGTCTCCATCTACTGCGCAGTTTGATGACGCCAATAAACTCTCTCCTGATGAGGCGCAGGAGCTCACGAACCAGGTAAAAACACTTTATTGCAATAATCCAATCGAATATCCGGATATTCGCTAATATTTTATTGTTTTAACTAAAATTACAGCTGGAAGCGCTCGATTTGGAGCTGCTGCAGTCCATTTTCCAAGCTTCGACCCAAGCAGAGAGTGTGGAGACTGGAAAAATTGAGCCTCTGGAGAGTTACGACCTTCTGGAGCAATGCTCAGCTGAAGACAAGCAGCGCTGGGTTCTTCGCGGTCTAGAAGCGATTAGTCAGGGACAAGTGTGTGCCTTGGTGCTGAGTGGGGGTCAAGGAACCCGGTTGGGCTTTGCTGGCCCCAAGGGCATGTACGACATTGGACTTTCATCGGAGAAGAGTTTGTTCCAGTTATTTGCTGAGAGACTTTTAGCTCTGGAACATCTCGCAGCAGACAGATTTCCTAGTCGCTCACGAGACGAGATCCAGATTCCGTTCTACGTCATGACGAGCAAGATGAACCATGACACGACCGTGGCGTTTTTTAGAGAGCATGCGTTCTTCGGACTGAAGGAGTCGCAGATGTTCTTTTTCCCGCAGGGCACGCTGCCGTGCTTTACGACGGATGGAAAACTCATTTTGGAAAATGGACACAAGCTGGCGACAGCATCGGATGGCAATGGTGGCATTTACAAAGCCATGGAGTCGAATGGAGCGCTCGGTAAACTGCAGGCGCACGGGGTCAAGTACTTGCATGTGTTTTCGGTGGACAACGCTTTATGCAAAGCTGCTGATCCGACGTTTATCGGATACTGTATTGACAAGGAAGCGGACTGCGGAAACAAGGTCGTTTGGAAGGCGAGCCCCGACGACTGTGTCGGTGTAGTGGCTAAAAGGAATGACCGCTTCTGCGTCATTGAGTATTCAGAAATCGATCGCGAGATGGCCGAGCGTGTGGATGCACGCACCGGAAAGTTGGTTTTCGGAGCCGCCAACATCTGCAACCACTTCTATACGATGTAAGTGGGTTCTTTCGCCATGCTCACCGTGCGGTTGAAAGCAAAACTAACATTATACTTGTTGTTTTCGTTTTGTAGTGATTTTTTAGTGGACGTGGTGCTTCCGAACTTGAGTCTTGCGTATCACGTAGCTCACAAGAAAATCCCCATGGCGGACGACGCGGGCAACACCTACACACCTGCAAGCAATTCCGGTATCAAGTTGGAATCGTTCATTTTTGATGTATTCCCTCTATCGTCGCGAATGGCGGTGCTTTCGGTTCCTCGTGAAACTGAGTTTGCACCAGTCAATAATCCCCCTGGAAAGCTTACTGATTCGCCTGACAGTGCCCGCCGTATGATGAAAGATGAAGGCAAAGCTTGGCTCCTAGCGGCAGCCACCTCCATTTCACACGATGTGAACGAAGTTGAAAGTTTTGTGCATGAAAAATTGAACAAAGCCCAGTGTATCGAGATTTCACCCCTGGTGTCTTACAATGGCGAAGGGCTGGAGACGTACGTCAAGTCGTTGATGGAGGGACTTCCTCGGGATATCATTCGATTTGAGAGTGCAAAATTCGCGGCCAATGCTAACTCCATCCCTGCGTCCATCAGACGCGCATTTGATGATGCGGGTCAGAGCCATGTTTTCCGTTTTGTTGACGCTGGCAAAGTTACAGGTCATGATGCCTGTGAGCTGGTTGAAAGCCTCCGACAGTACAATCCATCAGAAATTGTTGGTCTGTTTGAACGATCGACGAAGGCTGAAGGTTTCGTGGTAGGAGCTGACGATAAGGTTACGCCACTGGAGGATGGGGTTGTGCATCAATTGAGTGAGACTAATCCCGAGTTGAAAGCGAAGTGGCTCGACTTGGGCCTCGATGCCGTGTCAAAAGGTATGGTTGGGGCTCTGGTGTTGAGCGGGGGTCAGGGCACGCGTTTGGGTTTTGCTGGTCCTAAGGGTATGTACGACATCGGTCTGCCCTCCGGCAAGTCCCTCTTTGAGATTTTCGCGCTTCGAGTTCTGAAAGTTCAGGAGTTGGCACAAGCGCGCTCTAAGCTGGCTGATATTCCGACAATCCCGCTGCTTGTAATGACAAGCGAAATGAATCACGAAGCTACAGTGTCGTTTTTCCGGGAGAACAAGTTCTTCGGCCTCTTAAGAGAGCAGATTCATTTTTTCTGCCAAGGAACGCTACCCTGCTTTACTGAAAGCGGCAAGTTCATTCTCGAGACAGCGAGTCACCTGGCTCGTGCTTCAGACGGCAACGGCGGAATTTACCCAGCCTTGAAGCGCAGCGGTCTGCTCGATCTTTTAAGTGCCCGCAATGTGCAGTACTTGCACGTGTTTTCAGTTGACAATGTCCTCTGCAAAGTTGCGGACCCAGTGTTTATCGGCTACTGTGTTGACCAAGACGCCGACTGCGCGAACAAGGTTGTTTGGAAGACTCGTCCTAACGAGAGTGTGGGTGTGGTGGCGAAACGCAACGGAGCTTACTGCGTAGTGGAGTATTCGGAGCTTGACCGTGCTGCCTCAGAGCAAGTCGATCCATCCACCGGCAAGCTCAGCTTCGGGGCGGCCAACATTTGCAACCACTTCTTCCGCCTCGACTTCCTTCAGCGCTGCTGCAACCAGAGCGACGCAGAGTATCACGTGGCCAAGAAGAAAATCCCGTACGTGAATGAAGACGGCACGGCGACGATCACGCCGACGAGCAACACGGGTATCAAGCTCGAGACTTTCATCTTCGACGTGTTCCCGCTTTCGAAAAGTATGAAGGTGCTGGGCGTGGCACGAGAAGACGAATTTGCTCCGGTGAAGAACGCGCCTGGAGCTGCCTCGGACTCGCCTGACACAGCACGTCAACTCATTTCCGAGCAGTGCAAGCGCTGGTTGCAGGATGCTGGTGCGACCTTCGAGGACAGCGCTCCTGGTGCTATCTGCGAAGTTTTGCCATCTCTTTCCTACAATGGCGAAGGTCTTCAGGAGGTGGCGCTATCGAAGTCACCGATTCAACTACCCATTGTGCTCGGAAGCGAATGAAAAAGAAGCGAACAGTGCTAACGAGAAACTAAATTCGATTCTCTTACTGCTCAACCAGTGATGGGAGCATCAAGCTCTAACACTACGATGTTTCCCACGTACACCTGCATATCCTCTTTATCTGTATCTGTCTGCATCTTTCTCCTCCGTTTCCACGCCATCCGCCTCGCTGCCGCCGCTGTCCTTCAATCCGCGTTCTCGCTGTTTCCAGGTGTCGTCCAGCCACTCCATCCAGCCGAGGTCGCTCAAGTCGAAAGCCAGGCCGCCAGCCAGTCGAACAATGAAGAAAAATCAAAATCAAATATGCAAGTGGTCTCGCGCACCATCAAACAAGAACAGGGGGCACACAAGGCACACGGTAAGAGAACACCGACAATCGCAGCAGCAACCAGACTCACGCACGCACACGCCAGGGTTCAGGCCGGCTGCTCCGCGGCGAGTGTTCGTCCTGCGGTCTGTTCCCAGCTGCGTCAGTTCGCTCTCCTTCCGTTCCTCATGCTCTCTCGTCCGTGTCTGCAGCTTGTCCGTCGAGCCGCTCTACTCGTCCTTGGCAGTCTCGTCCTTAACCACCTCCTGTGCGGGCTCCGCCTCCTTCTCTTTGGCGGCTCCGGCTTCCTCGTCCTTGACCACATCCTCCTTTGCCGGGTCCTCCTTGGGCGCTTCCTCCTTCTTGTCCTCCGTGGCCGTCTCATCCTCCTTCTTGACCTCCTTGTCACTAGCACTAGCAGTCTCAGTAGCAGAAGCGTCCGCAGCTTCCTGAGGCTTACCGTCCTCCTGGGCGTCCTTCTTGTCCTCCGCGTCCTTCTCCTTCTCGGGCTCGACGTCCTTGTCCGCCGACTCGCTGCGCTTGATCTTCTTCTCTCCCTCCGCCTCGCTCTTGCTGCGACTGCGGCTGCGCTTCTTGGACGAGCGGCGCGCGCTGCTGCGGCTGCGACTACGGGACCTGCTGCGGCTCTTGCTCCTGCTGTTGCTGCGGCCGCGCCCGGCCTCGCGCACGCGCACGAACGAGTTGTCGCTGCGGCCGCGGAACTCCGTGTCGTCCAGCTTCTCCACCGCGTACTTCATGTCGCGCTTGTTGCTGTACTCCACGACGCCTCCGCCGTGGTTGTCCACCTCCGTGAAGACCACATCCCCGGCCTTGCGCATAAAGTCCTTGAGGTCCTGCCACGACACGCGCGGCGGCAGGTTGGACACCTCCACCGAGAACTCGCCATTGCCGCGGATGTTGCGCGGGAAGCGGCCGCCCGGCGCGCCGGACCCGCGGGCTCCCGCCGGTTCTCTCCGCCCGCCGTTCGCGGGCTCCACGCGCAGGCGGCCGCCATCGTACTCGTAGCCGTCGCGGCCCCGGATGGCGTCCTCGGCGTCCCGCGGGTCCTCGAAGTCCACAAAGGCGAAGGCCGGCGGGCGGGACGGGAATTTGACGTCGATGTCGCGGATGCGCCCGTACTTGTAGAAAATATCCTCCACCTCGCGCGTGCGGATGTCCATGGGCAGGTTCCCGACGTACACGCGCGTGCCTGACATGGTTATAGGATTCTAGAGGTTTCTAAGGACTTCTGCGCTTGACTTGGAGAATGTAGGAATGACGGTGCGAATGGAGACACGCCAGTCAGTGGAATTCGGGTGGACCACGCACATTATAGAACTATTCGTACTTTAGGGAGTAAACACAAGTGTAGCCATGTTGGAGGAAAAAAAGTATCTATTTCCTCGTCCTCGACGCACTAGGATGCACTTCTACCTCTGTATTTAGCATCCGGTGCCACA
>AUWJ02003733.1:0-12369 GCA_000468175.2 Phytophthora cryptogea
CCCTTTCGCACTTCTCGCACCGATATTCGGCTTCCAGTTCCAACCAGCGAACTGGTGACGAGTAAGGTCGGCACATCGCCACGATAGTCAAGAAACGTGATAGTCCACGTGTAGCCTAACTGTGCAGAAGGAGCCGACTGTTTGACTTGGACTGTTCCAATCCATGACATAGCTTCAAGTGTTGTTTTCATCGTACCTGCGTCTGCATTAAACGGAATCGGAGAGGAAGCTTCAATGAGGAAGCTGCCACTGAGCACATTGCCATCCGTGAGTGTATCCGTTTCACACCCTGCTCCAGTCACCTTCACAAAATCTGGATCTACAGCACATACAAACTGTGGCAAATTACCTTCCGAGTCTTTGAACGCTACTGTCCAAATGTAGCCTCCTTGTTCATCCACGAGCGATTGTGATACTAACACATTTCCAAAAACTGGTAGCCGATCCAGATCTGCCGTAAGCTGAGCAGCAGTAGCAGTTGCAGCATCCACGAATGTGTTTTTGGAGTTAAAGCCCCCAAAATCCACCACGGAAAGTGTTACAATTCCGTCCACACCAACATCCGTGAGGACATTTTTCTCTTGCGTTTGAAAAGTAGTGCACTCCACATAACCCAGAGCGTTCATATCCCCGTAAACGCCGTTACCATGAAAGAAAAGTTGATATACAAAACCATTCAGCGCATTTACGGAATCACGTTCCCGCGTAACAAACACTTTATCGATGTTTGTCATAGCTTCGAGCGTAGTCCTCATTGTACTAGCAGATGCATCAAATGGGATACAGCCAGATGTTTGTTGTTTGTCGAGGTGTGTAAATAACAAGCTGTACGAGCCTGCTACTAGTGGCTTCTTTGCAGCCACTATTACTTGTTGCACTGTAGTGTCTGTTCCCATGGCAATATCCGTCTTCATCGTAACAACACAACTACTTGGTACGGTTCCTGTGGTCACAAATAATTTCTGACAATTGATCTTCGTAGTTTCACCGGCAACGTTGCTGCCAACAAAAGTAATCTGGTAAATGTATCCGTAGCCGAATTCAACTGAAGCATCACCGTCTCTTGTGACATCGATGTCAGTGGCAGTAAGAGCACTGCCTGCTTTCGAAGTTAACGCATCTTTCACGTCTTTCGCGTCGGCATCCCACTGTATGGCCGCTGTAACGACTCCTATCGGTTTGAACGACCCAGGATTTGCAGGGTCTTTCACTTCTCGCGTAAATAACAAAGTAAAAGTACCTTGGGTAATTGCCGCCTCTGCTGAAATAGTCACTGTCTGCACGGTTGGAACTCGAAATGCGAATGAGCCTTTAATACAAGCACCACCTGTACATGATGCTGGTGATGCAAACGTTCGTATCGTTTGAACTTCTGCTATGCTTGCTGCTTCGGTAGTAATTTCCTGGATTTCAGTGATGTGCGACGCTGCAAGCCGAATTTCTTGAACTTCCTGTGCGTGGAGAGCATACCCTGCACCTATATTTTGTACAGCGGGGGCTGTGCCACTTGGCACGACGGATCCCGAGGCTGTAAATGGGCCGGCACCGATATCCGTCAAGGCAGCTACGTGAACGTAGTAGTTAATACCAGCGAGTAGGTTGGGTATGACAAATGAATTTGATGCTGATCCAGGAATGAAGTCATCAACAACAGTCACTGTTCCGGCAGACAATGCCTTCGTTTGTTTCCCAAGTTTTGGAATATTCCCAAGGGAAGACTTAAATTTAATTGTCCAAAGGAAGCCATTCACTTTGAAGACATCGAAGCTAGTAGCGCTTGCCAAATATTGAGACACCCCGTCCGGGTTGCTGGGTAGCGCAAGAGGTATTGACGTCTTGGTAAATGGAGATATGCCATTGGTGCCATCGCGAATAGTTGAAATAACCACATCACCAGATCCGAATAGTAATAAGGTGTCTTTTTCGATAGGTAGTAAGTCTCCCGCAACAGACGACCCACTGAAGTAAATAGTATAAACAAATCCATGAAGAGCCAATGTGGAGTCTAATCTCCTTGTGACCGTAATGTCACCAGCCGTCACACCTGTTACAACCAAAGCAGTCTCCAGTTCACTTTCTGAGGCATCCCACGCTATGTCTCGGGTAGTTTTCCCTAGCAGCTTAAGCGTATACGTTGCCCCAAGAGGAATATTGTTCGCGATATTAGATATCACCAGCTGCTGTACCTCAAACGTCTCACTCATCACGCTAAATTGTTGAGAAATGCTGTACGCAATATGTGGTATACTGGGTGCTTCACCATTGTAGTAATTTGTCAGGGCAAAGGCACCCGAGTTCTTGCCTCCGTCTGTATCGACTGCCACGATAGCATTTGTTGTTGGCCTTGCATTGATGCACCCTGCATCAGCCCCTTGTACAGTGAGTAGTGGAACATCACCAGAGACAAGGTCGCCAACAAAGGTGATGTGATGAATGTAACCATTGAGAACGCTGCCCACATCGGTATCTCTGGAGACGATGACACCGCCAGCAATTGTGTCTAAGATGTTTAATGCGTCCTCTACAGCTTTTGCGTCTGCAGTAAATGGAAGGCAAGAAGTCGTTTTCCCCAAAAACGTTAGCTGAAAAGCGCCAGCAGCAGTTTTGTCTTTCACTGTCAACACTTGAACCTCGCTGCTCCCACCATATTCAATCGTTTCCATTGATACGCGACGAACGCTTCCACCATTTTGAATCCACCCCGTTATGCATGCAGAGCCTTCACCTTCGTGCTGTAGCCATATTGTCGGGACCGACGAAGCTTTCGTGTAATCCATAAAGAATATGTCGTAAGTGTATCCAGGTGATCCTTGCCTCACCGTTTCTATAAGTAACGCTGGGTGACCACCGATAGTCGTTGAATGGCACGGAATTTGCCCTACATTTACGACTTCGAGAAGAGGTACATCTCCAACCATGGGGCTGTATCCTCCGGCCAATGGTCCTCGAAAATGTATCAAATACTCGTATCCGAAACCCCACGTAGATGATCCATCTCCTTCTCGTGTTACGTTAATATGATCCACGGTAGTACCTAAATTACTCAAACTATTGAGCTCCTTCTGCAAAAATACTGCAGAAACCCCATAGCTTATACAGTTTGTTGCAGCTGACTTGCCGTTAAGCGTAAACTGCAGTTGGAATAGGCCGATATTGTCTGATGTCACCTCCGAATCAGCTGTCATTCGCAGGCGCTGGAGCTCGGTTTGAGATATTCCACCTCCACGTCGCGTTACGATCACTTTCCCGGTGCTTAACTTCGTCTCAAGTGCGTCTTCCAGGTCACTAGCTGTTGCCCCCCAAGGCATGCATCCTGTTTCTTTGCCATCAAGCGACATCTTGTAGTATCCAGTTGTGTCAATTACTTGACCCGAGTCGGTTGCTAGAGATAAACGCTGGTGCGGTAAGTTGCCACCTTGCGTGACGACAGTTACCGTAGCTGCAGCATTTGTGGTAGTTGTGCACAGTGTTGATTGTAACTTTGCCACGTCACCAGCTACGGCGTCGCCAAAAAAGTAGACTGAATAGGCATATCCAGTCGTTGTTCCAGTAACAACGGGACCTGATCGAGATACTATTATGTCCTGAACACCTACTCCAAGTAGCGCTGCCAATTCTGTTTGCACATTGACCGCTTTTTCATTTATCGCCAAGCACCGCGTCGGCCCGAGTATTTTCCCCGCTCTGGCCAGCGACAGTGTACAGAAATCTTTATCTTGCACACTGGTCCACGACGTTGTAGGCACTGTAGCCAATATGGTTTGAATCTCATACCCCGACCGGTGAACTTCATAAGCCAGACCGTCGATTCGAAGCTGCATTCCAGGATACAATAATTTCGTAGAAACAGGAACCTTGGCTACAACAACAGGTGATAAAGCGTTTACGATCACTGATGATGCCTCACTTGATATTGCGAAAGGTGAATCGCCATTGGAACCCACAAGATTGTTGGAAGACGAGGATCCAAAGCAAACAATGTCTGTTGGTGCGATGAGTTGCCGAATATCGTCAACTCCTGCCACTGTTGCACTCATTGCATCTCGGGCTATTGTGGCTGTCACGCCCGGAATCTTTTGCGTCAACAAATAGTCTTGTGTGACATCAACTTCGCCAAACAAATCCATAGCCTCAATGCCTTGCTTAACTGCTTCTGCCGTGGACGCATACAGAAGTCCAGGTGTTTCAGCTGTGGGGGTGCTGAGTGTGAAGCTGCCAAGAATCGGCAACGACCCGGCTGTGTCTGTGTACACTGCAATCGCCCGACCATCTCCATGCAATGAGGTGAGGTAGTCAACTGTAAACTGATCCAAGTTACCGCTGCCGGGGGGGAAAGTGTCTCCTTCGTATTCCCCTGCGACGCGCAAAAAGCGAATTCGCCATCGGAACCCTCCTCGCGTTCCCGGGTTTTGAACGGGTACATCACCCCAACCACCGGCACACAACAAATCTGTACAACCAGTATCAGCTGAAGGATAATTAACTCGCACCACGGCCACTCTTCCGATCGTGTCCATTTCGTTGATCTTCTTCTCCATACGTACAGGGTCTTCATTGAAAGCCATTTCGCGGGGCTTATAGGAAGAGTGATAGTCTAAGAAAAAAGATCCACTCAGTCCCGTTGACCCCGGCGTTATTTCGTTCACACTAATGGGATTTGTGTTCATCGTTATCTCCGGCAGAAACGTCGGTGTGATAGCAGGCAAATTACCTGCCCCAGGAGGTGTGTAGGACGGGTTCGATATGAAATGAACCAGCCAAGAAATCTCTCCATATTTGCCGTGAACTGTTTTTCTTACGCTCACCTTGCGCCCTGAGTCGGTGGCAGCGGCTTCTAATACTCTCTTAACGAGGCTTTCTTCACCGTTCCATGGGATCAGAATGAATAGCCCCAACGGTGTAGCTGTATTGTCTTTATTCAGAGCACCACAGGCGAGTGACTTTACATCGACATTGGTTGCTGTCACGGTCACCACTTCGAAAATGCAGCTGTTATACCCCCCAACCGTGATCCGGTCCTTAGGCAAAACGTCATTTATAATCGTTTTCCCACCAGAGTTGACCGAAAATGTCGTCACAGTACACGACAAACCCGCTGCATTTGCGCAGCTAACAGTTACAGTATATCGCTTCGAAACCCCATCATCACCCAGTATTTTAAAATCCGTGAAGTCACCGCGTAAGATTGCTCCGTCTTGCACTTTAGTGGCAACGACATTTTTATTTGTTCCGATCAGATCCGTTTTAATCGTTGTCATATCCGGGACATCTCCCGGAGAATTGCATAACTGTGTACCGTCCGTCAGTGTTTCAAGCTGCTCACACATATGGGTGGCGTCACTTGCATCCCGCAAAAAAGTTACCATCCATTCATACCCACCCGTATGAATGTCGACCGAGCTTCTTGAAACTTCTACATCCCCTACGTTTGCCATTTTCTCAAGAATCTCCTCTACCGAGGTCCCAGTATTTCCACTGTCTTCTTTCGTTGCCCATGCGTTGTGAGCGATAGGAAAACTCGTCTCCGGAGATTGTATGGCCATGTGAGGCGAAAACCGCGAGTCTAAACCAATTGAAAAGGTTCCAGCGAGAGGGCCAACTCCCTCTACTGCTACTAGAGGGTAGCATTTTTGGGTCCCATCATTATTATTCGTGACTAGACTGCTCTTATCGCAGGTAATGGGAAATGTGTGCCCGACTTGTCGCCCCCAAGCCTTTGAATAGCCTGATTCCCACACTTCATCCCACCCAGCTGAAGCACCTTTCCAATTTCCGTCGATACCGTTAGAATGGTCACTAGTTGGATCCGCCCACTTCGATGAACGAAATGTGATCAACCAAACGTATCCTTTTACCTGCTTAGATACCGAATCTGGTGGATCCTCTCGAGAAACAACGACACTACTTGGTTTTATGGTGCGCAAACTGTTTAGCTGCGCTTGTACCGCTGACGCCTCTGCCGATGCCAGGATTGGGCCCGTTGTTTCACCGTTAAACCCAAGCTGGAACGTGCCGACAAGCTCATTTCCATTTTGAATTTCGACGACAGAAGTATAACCCTTACTGCTGCCAGCAGTCGAAGTAAGAATCGTTACGAGAGAGAGGGGATCCAAATCTCCACCTGTTTTTTCGTCTGTAAACTCGATCGTCCAGTTAAAGCCTCTTGCCTTTGTTGCGGCTGAGCGTTCAATTTTAATTGTTGTAACGTGAAGATTAGCTATAAAAAAATCTTGGAGTTTAAAATCAGTCACAGATTGATGCAGTGTTTCTAGGGAGGTATCCTGACCGATTACGCATGGTGTTGTTGGGGCAAATGAAAATTTAATGATTCCGCCAACTTGATTGCCATTTCTGGATATCACATCTGGGTTATTCAAAGGTAGTAATGCGTCTCCAATCACTACATTGGGATTGTATGAAATGGGTTTCGAAGTCACAAGTCCACTGTAGTCAACTTTAACCGTTGGAACATCCCAGTCCCGGCCCGTAAATGTGATCTGCCATGAAAATCCGCCGGACCATTTGTTGCCCGTCGACGAGTATACCGATCGTGTTATCTCAACAGTTCCAAAAACAAGTGTACCAGTCTGTATATCCACGTTCTCAAGTGCTTGCTTCATTACAATCTCTGATGCATCCCAAGGAATGTCAGCACTGTAATGTGTATGCGCTGCATCGTATGCAGTATTTGCATCACTTAGGTCTGTGTCATCTTGACTGATCAAACCGACTTTGAAGGTTCCAGTGAGCATACTACCGATAGTAGCTCGTACCACAGAGCAGTAGCTGGTAGCTGAAGTTTGAGTAGGGATGATACCGGTCCGGTCACATTCTAACAAAGGTATCTTTCCTGATCGCTTTGTGAAAGTCACGGAATAAATGGCTCCGAAGAAATCCGGTGTGAGCGCTGATTTGCGCTGAACTGTCACCGCGCCAGAAGACACTGGCGGATCAATCACACCCGTAAGTAAGTCTTGGGCATCACTAGCACTAACCGATATCGGGATATTAGATATTGTCCTCTGCGGCGCTTTATATAATTGGAACTGTTTACCCGAAAACTTACTGCACAAGCTCCCCGTATCATCATTTGTAATACCGATAGTTGTAGTTGCAGTAGCTGTCGAGTACGTGACTGTGTCAGCTTCAAAAGAGCAAACCCCAGCAATTAGATTCGTGCCCCTTACAACATCGGTTCTCACATCACCAGACACTGTAAACGTAAAGCCGTTAAAATCAGTCACCAAGGCATTGTTCAGGTTGTCAGTTGGTGCACATGCAGCAGCAAATGAGTACGATTCGCAAGTGTACGTGATAGAAAAAGATGATAGTGTTGTGAAGCTGGGCTCACTTCCCCGTGTTTCTTCCGTAGTCTCCGTTGGAATGCCGGTGACGATAGTACTGCCGGCGCCAACTGTAATTGTGCCACTAACAGTCAGCAATGGAACATTGCCGACAACATCATCACCAGAGAAAGTGATCGAGTACACGTAGGTGAGATCAGCAGTGGGGATACTAGTCGTTTCTCGACTCACCGTCACCTGATCGATGTTGTCTAATCTTTCCAACTCAGTCTTCATCGTCGAAGCTGCACCAGTGTCATCACTGTCTTGAAGGGAAGAAATGAGATTAAGCGTTTGATCACTGTACTTTGTGGTCGCTAAGCAATATGTACAACCGGAGCTGTCGAATGAAAGCAAAAATGTCCCACTAGCGTCAATCAGAGTTGGATCACCAGCTGTATCTGTGAGCGTCAGGGCTATACTCTGAACTTCATTAAGGCGGGCCACACCGACTTGTATATCTTGTACTTCAAACACATCATCAACTGTTGTGCGGATTGCTTGAATCTCATCCACATCAACGTCATCCAAGATTAACTGCTGAGTCTCGTTTAGATCTGAAGCTGTAGTCACTATCTTCTGGACTTCGTCCACAACAGTGGCGCCAGTCGTTCTTATCACTTGAACCTCGTCGACGCCCATAAAAGAGCTTCGTATCTCTTGTTCTTCGTTAACCACTTCCACTGTTACGTCAACAAACTGTTCCTCATTGATGACCTCACTCTGGAGAACAACCGACTGCATCTCCCGAACAATTGGAATCGTTGCACTGGAACTTTGGCCACTGGAAAAATCATCTTGCTCGTCCCACTCAATCTGATAAGACTTCAGACTTGATCCACCGTCAAACACAGGGTTCATCCACCCTGCTTTAACGGAAGTCGCCGAAATGACATCAAGCGTTAGATTTTGTGGAGCGCTAGGAGGCTGATTAGTCACAACAACCGATGATGGCACTGTAGGTCGAGGGGGGCTAGCACCTTTGGCATTAAAGGCCGTGATGCGGATACTGTAGGATGAGCCAGCAATTAAGATGTCAGACCGGACTCCTGTAATCGTGTCATCTCCACCGATAATAAATGAGCGCTTTGTTCCATCCACGAGTCCAAACGCAGCAGGAGAGTCAAAGGTTGGGGACGTATCCCATTCGATCATGTACTGGGTGATAGAGACCCCACCGTCGCCTCCATAGTAATACTTGTCAGCTGACGAAGCTTCCCACTCTACTAAAATGGCATAGCTTGAAAGAACAGTTGCGGTGGCATCCTCGGGTCTACCAGGAGTGCGATCCACTGGTCTGGCATACTTCGGAACTGGATATGTATACGGACCATCTCCTTGATCATTCAATGCAAGTACGCGGACGTAGTAAGTTGTAACGACTGGTGTGAAGATATTATGAAAGTAGGGGCCAGTGCTGGAACCTGCTTTTACAACGGTTTGATAGTCGTAGTTGGGAGAATTTACATTGGGGAACGTGCTCGCGGTGTCCCATTGAATTCGATAGCCGAGTATAGCTGTTCCACCGTCGCTTGCTGGAGCACTCCAACGAAGCTTCAGATATTTACTGGAGATTACTAGCAACTCAACATCTTTCGGAGCCGAAGGCGTCGATCGCGGTATTTGATATGAAGGGGTAATACTCGCTGGGTACCCAAAGCCTTCACTGTTATGTGCTCGTATTCGAATAGCGTATTTCTGACCAGTCTTCAGATTAGAAATAACGTAGCGTAGCTTTCCCGGCATTACAACTTCAGCTGCAGTCCCCGCAGCCCCATCTTGCTCACAATACAACGACGGCTGGATACCACCAAGAGTTCGCGCAGAGAGTACACGTGCACCTGGCCCTTGAAGCTCGGTTCCGTCAACACTCAAAAGGGAAATATCAGTCTTAAATTCCGATAGAAAAGTAATAACCCAGTTGTATCCGTATCCATTTGCCGACCTAGTAATGTTCACTGACCCAATCGTGACCAAGCTTTCGAGCGCAATTTGTAAGTCGGCCGCCGAAATATTATGCGCCAAAGGTGGTGTTGTATCCGACATTCCTCCACTAGCGAAAGCAACTCTGAACATCCCGCTGATCGGTTGCAATCCTTTCTGAACAGAATCGACAACGATACCGGGATTATTACCAGTCCAGCTGTCACTTGGATACACCTGAATAAGCTCTTGTGGCCCTACGTGCCCTGCCAAAAATGTTACTTTCCACTCGTAACCATAAGCACTCTTAAACACGGGTACAGGGATCGTAACTTCGAGGTCTGTGTCGATTGTGATAGTACTGGCCGTTGGAGTCGATGTAATTGTGCGCTGGTTCCCGCCGATCCAAATCTTGTCGTCTTTTGCCAGCTTAGACTCAGCCATTATGAGGCTGGACAACTGATGATATGATACTGTTTTTCCCCTCGCTGTCACAAACAGCCCAAAAACACGCGTGGACTCTTGTCTTGATACATCTACAGTCCCGACTGTGGAAAGTCGCTCCAAACGCTCCTTCACTGAGTTCAAGCCAACCGCTGCAGCATCCCACCTGAGGTTTTCTGTCACTTCTCCACCAAAGGACAACTTAAAGTATCCGCTTAAAGTCCTCGAGTCGGCAAAATTCATCAGACGTTGGATTTCTGGTAGGCCTTTGCCTGCAGACGTCGTGATGGTCTGTTGCTCTTGACTGCCTTCTGCCCGAAACCACTCAAGCTTGTATTTGTCCACACGACATGCATCTCCATCTACCGTACTCGCAGTCCAGTCAACTGCTAGAGCAGTTCCATCGACCACGCTAGCAACAACTGACTGAGGGGGGCGAGGTTGGCCGCAGGTAGCGGCACTAGAAAGAGGAGATGCTGCGGAACCAAAACCGTCCGCATTGTAGGCCATGACGTGAGCATAGTACCTTACTCCTGGTCGGAGGCCTGTCAAATAAAAGCGGAAAGGGTCGGAGCCCGTGACCTTGTTCGCCACACGAACTACGGCACTCGTTCCAAAGAGCTGCGGATTCGCCACAAGCATTGTAAATATATTTCCCGCACCAACAATCTCCTCGCCTCGGAGGTAGGCAAACGTGACGGACCAAACAGCCGTATTGAGGTCCTTGTTTCTGACGACCTTCGAGACCTTAATAGAGTATAGGGTGGTTGTTGCTTGCAGAGCTGCTTGCATTTCCAATGCTGATGCACTGACTAGGATCGTGTCAGTTACTTTGTCTCCAAACATCAAGCTGAACGAGCCGCCCACAACCGAGACACCATCTGTAAATACTTCCTGGACTTCATGAGTGAAATCACCGATAGCCAGATCGCGGAAGCCCTGCACAACCTCGTCGACCTTGATCCGAGGAAAATCGCCAGTCAATTGTGCTCCATCAGCAACAAGCGGTGCCAAATCACCAGCATTATGCAAAAAGGTGATTTTCCAAGTATAGCCCCACGACACACGTGTCCGAGTCACTTTCACAGGGTCGACCGCGACGTTTATCGTATCAGTGATAGTGGCAAGGGCGTTTATCATGTCAGCAACACTGCAATCAAACCGCAGAGGAGTTGTTGTGTGGCCACCCCAAGATAGAGTAAAGGTGCCTCCCGTGCCCACTGAGCTACGATAGCTAGTAGTCACTTGCTGCACCTCTCTTTTCTCTTGAATATTTGCTACGCCGTAGTCAGTGCTCGCACTGTCGAAATTTGGAGATGAATCCCATTCAATTCGGTACATCGTTACTCGTGCACCCCCTGAATAGAAGGGAGCCCAATAGTTAATTGATAACCATGTAGGTCCATGAAATTCGCCGAGAGCAACTCCAGTCGGCGGCGTTGGGACCACTGAGCTTGCAGACGTTTGTACCCGGAAAACCGACACTGAATTGCTTATACCCTTGGAGTTCTCAGCAAACATGCGGAACGCATAAGGTTGACTGCTTTCGAGAATGAGATTGCCTTGCTTGGTTACACCAACAGCACCATTGCCACAAACGAATACTTTTAAATTGTTGCTGGAAGTTGTGACCACAAGTAGCGGGATATTATTCGTCGGGTATGTTCCCCAGAATGAAATGGCATGAATAACAGTCCCACCGCTTATCGATGACGTAACGCTTACACCGTCTACGCTATCGAGCTTTTCCAACGCGGTTTTTATAGCACCGTTTAAAGCATCCCATGGAATACTGGAGCTCACTTCACCCGCAAAGGACAAACTATACGTTGAACCGACGGCAGGGTCAAACACTTCAAGCAGAATAGTTTGAGAGACGGCAGGATTCCCGACGTTAATCACATTCGGAAAAGTAGGTTTTGGACTTCGCGTGCCGATCCGAGCATCACTACCACTCCAATCGTGTTCAGGGATTGCATCAACTGTATCCAAACTACCGTCATATGAGCGGAATACTAGGTTCCATATCCGACCATTAGAAATATGATACGCGCGTGCTCTCGTGACGCTATTCACAAAGGTACCGCTCACGGTCAAATACCTGGGGTTGACAGCGATAACTGTGTACTTGTCCATGTTAGAAGAAACAGAGGGAAGCCAGACATCATCGTCTTGTTTTACGAGTTTGCTCAGGTCTTCTGTCGTTTGAATTTTGTTGTCGAACAAGTATACTTTTGGACTAGCCGATACGATAGTATCACCCGTGTACGCTATGTCGGTAGTGACGATCGCGCCATCAACATGTCTAATCTTGAACACAGAATCACCAGCGTAAAATACATCGCTCTCACTAAATCCATGGTCAGCAGGCAGTTGAAATAAGTTTGATGTCTTAGCCACCGAAATCACTTGCACCAAAATTGATATACCCACGTAGCCTGGCAGAGGTTTTACTTGCTTCGTGATCAACCCGGCGGAAACCTTTCTATTAGGGGCCGTCGTTCCAGCAAAAGGCGTAGCCAGCGTAATACCTACAGGGGTCATCGACTGAATCGCATTGGGGGCGATATCCGTATCAACCAGTACAGTTTCACCAATTGCCAGAAATTTAGTGGGGTCGATCGGCATTCCTCCGAGCTGAATGTTTGACAAAACTTGC